>JAOWBW010002556.1:0-69596 GCA_026119855.1 Campanula takesimana | reverse complement strand
GCGCATCGCTTGAATTCACACAGTGATTTTCTTGAATATTGATCTTCTTGCCCTATTTCTAAGCCTATTCTATTACAATGGACAACCTAAAAAATGAAGTATAAATACTTCTTACATGTGGGTCTAAAGTCCATGAAATAAAACTTAGGTGATGGATCAATCAAATCTAATCAATGCTATTACATTGAAACTGAGAATATGTGGCATACCCAACAGTAACATAAGGACTCAAAAATAGCAAAATAACTCCTAATCCTACTCTAAAACCTACTTTAAATGACCTATCAAAAATAATGACGAAAATAACAAATAAAAATACTAATTAATCCCAATTAGTAATAAAATACCAATATGATTATAATATTTGATATAATCATATACTCGTATTGCATCATTCACCACCGCTTCAAAAGTACTCGTCCACGAGTTCGTTCTTGAATCTTGAATCGTCCACTCCACTTGAAGAGATATTTTTAATAAACTCGTTCTTTTCTGATCGTCAAGAAATTTTCCACTCCCGCACAAGGTAGGAAATAGGACAAACTTGCAACACCATCGACGTCACAATTTTCTGTCACAACTCCCCTTTGTTCAGCCAAAAATTGGACTTGCAGTGACCAAAAACATTCCAGGTCTGGACGGGTCAAGAACCAGGTGCGGACCGACCCATATGGTCCGGGCGGGTGTGTAGCAGGGAGCTGTCGGATTTCCACAACAAAGACCAGGCGGATCCTGTTTAGGGTCCGGGCGGATCTGCTCTATTACGGGGGAGTGCAGGTCTGTTTCCGGGGTGAAACAGTGCTGGGCTATGGGACTTCATTGTGCTTCCTGCCTCTTGGTCATCCAAACACCGAACCTCACAATCTGCCGTCACCACCACTTCAAAAGTTATTCCTCAGAATGTACTTCCAAGGATTCGGTCACACATACATGTTCCACCACATTCAAAAAGTGGTTCATCGGATTTTGTTTTTGGAGCAATCTCTCCACCCACGGGAAAAAAATTATCACTAACCTTTCTCCTTTGAAATCTTCAATCATAATTTGTTGTGCTTCCAATTCACGAACCTTCTTAGTCCACCAATTTTCGTGAGCAACCCCAAGCCCCAGAGTTATAGATTCGGAGGTTTGCATGTATTGTTCATAATCATCTGGAAGAAATTGAGTTCTCAATTCCATCTTCATATCCCTCCATTCAACAATTTGGGGCTGATTATAACGAGCCCTATGCTACAAAAAATTGTTCCCACCAAGCGGAGGCACCACCACGCAACTTGTAGGCCACATAAGGGATTTTCTATCATCTTCAACACACATTAAGGTGAAAAAAAATTTCAACCTCATTAAGCCAGTCCATAAAAATTTCAATTGATAACTCACCCGAGAAGAACGGAATATCCGCTCGAATTTTGGGTTGTTGTGCCACCGGAGGAGCTCCCATGTCCTCACCACCACCATTAGCTCGAAATCCTCTTCTAACCGGTTCTTCATGATGGAGGTTATCCCCACGAGGACCATGTTGATTATTAGGGTTGCCACCACTACCACCAACTCGCAATCCCGCCAAGGCCGCTAATAATTGGGTATGCTGTTCACGTTGGAGAGCTAAAGCCGCTTCCCTAGCTTCTCTAGCTTCGCGATCTTGAGTTGCTATGCGCTCTAGGATAGTTTCAAGGGTGTTGTGAATGGCACCGTCGTCTCCACCGGAATTGGTCATCGTTTAAGGATCGTTCCCTTTTCTGATACCAACTGATGTAAACGCAGCGGAATAGTTAACAAGAATGATCTACGAACAATTCTTCTGCAAGGATTAAGGAATCCCAAACAAGAAATCAACAAGAAATCTTGAAAACCAAAAGGTTTAACTAATATTGCAATTGCAATTCAATTTTTTATTAAATAAAAGCTTATTTTCGGAAGACAAAGTCTTGTATACAACGGCCGCACACCGTGCGGCAAGGTGTGCGGCTCCGCTACTTCTCGGCCAGTACTGCTATGCTACAACCGACGGCCAGATCCAGCCCTCCCCTCTTCTCAGATCGTGCCACGTGTCCCCCTATAAAAGAAAACCTCCAATAACTTTAAATGCTATATCTTGAGATTTAAACTCAGAAAAAAATTAAAAAATACCGTTGTGTCGTCTCGATGAGACGAATAAAACTACATAGGTCATGATATGGTTTGATTTTTTTTTTTTTAAATATAAATTTTTTACACATAAAAAGTTTGAGCTGCTCCTTCAGCTAAGATGTAACACTCTGTTCTGATAAAAGTAACAAATTCATCTTCAAAATGTAACACGAAAACTGTTAAATGTAACAGCAGTTTTTTACAACAAAAAAAATGGGTTTGAATTCCAATTGTTACTTTCTCAATAAAATATTGTTACATTTCATATAAAATGTTACATTTAAGAATATAAACTGTTACGATTGAGAAAAAAAAATGTTACATTCATTTTTTTATAAAATGTAAATTAGTTTTAGTTGTCAATCATATGTTAATTTTGGGTGAAAAAAAGTGTTACATTTGAAAAAAAATGAGTGTTACATTCCTTTATAGAAAGTGTTACACTAATTTAGTTGTCAATCTTTAATTTATTGAAGCAAAATTGTGGTACATTTTTGAAAAAAAAAAGTGTTACATTTGAAGGAAAAAAGTGTTACATTTCGTTATAAGAAGTGTTACTTTTGTTGGGAGGAAAAAAAAATTGGGATTGCAAAAAAAAAAAAAAAAAAAAATGGCGGCTCGGCTCCTGGCGCCGTCGCACGCCGTGCGGCGGCCGCACAGAAGAGTCACTCTTTTCGGAATACAACTTGAGGCCTATTTTATAGTGCCCATACAACTTGAAAAACAATCCTAAACCTTCTAGGAATAACCCTAACATATATGGTAACATAATAGGACTCAAAAATAGCAAAAATAACTCCTAATCCTACTCTAAAACCTACTTTAAATGACCTATAAAAAATAATGACGAAAATAACAAATAAAAATACTAATTAATCCCAATTAATAATAAAATACCAACATAATTATAATATTTGATATAATCATATACTCGTATTGCATCAATTACTCAAACCCATTTTCGATAGGGAAATTTATGGAGCCTTACTTACTTAGGATGGGGAGTAATAAATCTCCAGGACCAGATGGTTTCCCTGTGTCTTTTTACAAATCTTATTGGGATACAATTGGGCCGTCTATCTGTTTGGCTGTTAGAGCATTCTTCTACAGTCAAAAATTGCTTAAAGAAATAAATCAAACTCTGCAAACTCTGCTGGTTTTTATCCCTAAGAAGGATTTCCCTTCTCAAGTGGATCATTTCCGCCCGATTAGCCTTTGTAATGTAACATACAAAATTATTAGTTCGGTCATAGTCAACAGATTAAGACCTATTATCTCTAGGATTGTATCTCCTTTTCAAAATGCTTTTATTCCGGAAAGATACATCCAGGATAATATTCTAATGGTTCATGAAATCTTTCATTCTACGCGTAGTCATAAAGAAAAATAAGGAGAAGTTGCTATTAAGTTGGACTTATCAAAAGCCTATGACCGTATAAAGTGGGATTTTGTTCAAAAAGTTTTGGAAAGTCATCAATTTCCTACAGTTTGGGTCAAATGTATTATGCAATGTATTTCCACAACTAGTTTGAGAACAATTATTAATGGGCAGTTAGGGAAATCTTTTGTCCCTTCTCGTGGCTTGCGACAGGGGATCCTTTATCTCCTTACCTTTTTCTCCTCACCACTTAGTTGTGAACAAGCAGATTAATCCATTCAAACTAGCCTGAACGGACCATCAGTTCCTGCTGTGGCCTTTGCTGATGACTGTTTTCTATTCTCTAAAAATACCCCTGCTTCAATTTCTTCTCTATGGAATACAGTTCATTCTTTCTGTAGTCAACACATAAATTTGGATAAATCTTCTATCTTTTTCTCCCCAAAAACTTCAGCTATATAAACCAAACTCGAATTAGGCAGACTCTTGGAATTCCTCTCTCTCTCTCAAGAACAGGATAAATACTTGGGTATTCCTCTAGTAACTCTAAACTTTTATCTAAAGCTGGATGTGTCACATTAATCAAGGATTCAGCATATGCTCTTAACTCTTATCATTTGTCGGCTCTTCCCTTTCCTAAAAACATCACTTCTAAACTCACCTCCCAGATAAATTTTTTTTATTGGGGCTCTACTCCTGTGCGAAAAGAAGTCATTTAAAATCTTGGAAGCTTTTACAACAACCTACTGATCAAGGGGGTTTGGGATTTAAAAACTTGCAAACTTTAAACACTGCTTATCTTCTAAAATATTATGGGGCCAGTTAATGCACTTTAAATACTTTCACTCAAGATCTCTGTTAGAGGCGACCCCATTGCATAATATGTCATGGGTTTGGAATTGTTAGATTGCTTCAAAGAGTGTTTAGGATGGAAGGTTAATAATGGCAATTCTGTAAAGTTTTGGACTGATCGCTGGATGGGCAATCAATCTTTGCTAAGCCAAGCCTCTCAACCTATTCCTCAATCCATCCTTAATCATAAAGTCTCATGGTTCCGGAGAAAGAATGATTGCAACAATGGTACTAAATATAGGCTGCTTTGGACTGTGCGAAATAAGATATATTTCCAACACTCTTTAATCCCTTCAGTTCTTTTCACCAAAATGTGTAGCACTGAAGTTAATAGATTTATGGATATTTATACCAAGCCGACAGCTATTCATCACACTTTTTCCCTTCCTGTGGGATGGGAAGCATCGCAATTTACGGCAATAAAATTAATTACTGATGGTGCCTCAATGGGTAACCCCGGGCCGTTCGGAATTGGCGGAATCTTTAGATCTTCTTCCGGCTACTGTATTTGACATTTTGTGTAGAGGCAGGGAGGAGAAGGGCCAAGCCACGAAGTTTATGGTTATCTTTTGCGTACAGGGAAGCAAACGGAGTCGCAGACTGTCTGGCAAAGGCTGCAGCTAATTCTACTCACCTGGATCTCTCTTTTGTTTCACCCCCAACCTTTTTGTTCCCATCACTTAGTAGGGATATGTTGGGGTTTAAGATAGCTAGAACAGTCTCAAGTTTTGTACATAAAACCGTGTGTCTCCGTTAACTGTTTTGTACATATTTTCGTTTTCTAATCTATCAGTTTGGCTTAAAAAAAAAAAAAAAAAGACGTTGGTACTCGTTTTAAAAAACAAGCGGTGACATTTTTCTTAATATTGGCAAGCATCATATATGTCAGTGTTAATATTACAAATTACCAGTCATTTAGACTGATGTTTATAGACATTGTCGTTCACACTTTTCATAAGTGTCAGTGTGAGTGTTTAAAAGTGTCAGACATTACACAGACACTTATAAACATTGACGCTGACACATATCAAAAGTACCAGTGATAGTGTCAATAAGTGCCGGTGTACATGGCTGACACTTTTTAACAATACCACTTACACTTACGATAAGCGACAACTATTTACAAAAATGCCACCACGTGTTTTAAAACAACTTCCCGTTTATTACAAAAATGTCACCACGTCATTTAAAAAAAAAACGTTTTACGCTTACTTATGGAAAAAACACGTTTTTTTCCTGGTTTTTCACTTTGTTGAAAAGGAAGGTATCACAATAAAATTGTTTGACATATGCAAGTGAAAATTGATCAGGAATTTTGTTTGTAAACAGTGACCAATTAGAAGCCCTAAAAAAAAGTAAATTGACCAAAGAGAAACATAATTATTGAGAAAAGGAAAATGCACAAAGATTGATGAGGGTTGAGCTGGATAGTGTCCATCATGGCCAAGACGGACAATACATCATATCATTGTTAAAGCAAGATTCAAATCACCTTAAATTTACGATTTTTATGATAAATATAAGATCTTGATAAAGTATTATCCTACACTATTCTAAATTAAGTACTCACTCTGTCCAGAAAAATAGTTTCATTTTGACTTTTTATAATCAACAAAAATTAACTTTGACCAAACACTAGTGTCAATCTAATCATTCTAGTGAAATTCTAAAAGTTGTAATTGATTAATCATTAAGTGATTTATCAATAACACATTTTAGAATTTTGTTGTGATGATTAGATTGACACCAATGTTTGATCAAAGTTAAATTTTGTTGACCATAAAAAGTCAACATGTGACTATCTTTCTGAGACAGAGGGAATATAACTTTTCTACATGAACTTGTAAATTTTAGATTTATGGTTTTATAATGCTCAAAAAAGATTATAGGTTTATAAAGGATAAAAGGGAGTTGTCAATGATACAAATTTGCAATTTAAAAGGGTTTAAAAGTAAAAAAAAATTTGAAATATCGATTACACATAGATTAGACAATTCTTTTGGGTCGGAAGTACTAAAATTTATCAAAAGAAATACACACACACACAAAAAAAAATGGATAAATAAACAAAGAGGCGGTCTCTGGTACAACCGTCGCACGGCGTGCGACGGCGCCGGGCCGAACCGTTTGGCAACTAAACTAATGTAACACTTTTTAAAAAGGAATGTAACACTCATTTTTTCAAATGTAACACATTTTTTTTCTCCCAAAATTAACATAGGATTGACAAACCAAACTAATGTTACATTTTATAAAAAATGAATGTAACATTTTTTTTCACAGTTGTAACAATTTATATTCTTAAATGTAACAATTTTTTATTGAGAAAGTAACAATTGAAATGCAAACCCATTTTTTTTTTTTTTGTAAAATTGCTGTTACATTTAACTGTAAAAAAGTGTTACTTTTTAAATATGAAACTGTTACTTTTATTAGAACAGAATGTTACATCTCACCTAACAAAGCAACTCAAACTTTTTGGGTGTAAAAAAAAGTTTTTTTTTTTTTTTTTTTTTTAAATCAAACCATATCATGACCTATGTAGTTTTATTCGTCTCGTCGAGACGAACACAACGGTATTTTTTAAATTTTTTTCTGAGTTATAAATCTCAAGATATAGCATTTTAAAGTTAATGGGTTTTTTTTTAAGGTGGCACGTGGCAGCGCGCGGCTGGGTGAACCAGCGAGTGGCTCACAGCGCGCCACGTGTCGATCTCGCAGTGGAGGAAAGGCTGGTCAGGTTGGGCGGGTCGGGCCGGGCGGGTTTGCCCGCCGCACGCCATGCGGCCGTTGTAGGTAAGAATTTGTCATTAACAAAAACCACAGTCCCAGAAATCTTATGTAATTCTCTTGCGAGATGTTCTTACGTGGAAAATAATGACAATCATGAACTTAAGTAACAAGCCATTCATATCAAAAATCTGAATTAAGGAAGATTATATATACATCTATCGAATGGCACAAAATATATATTACTCCCTCTCCTCTCCTCTCCTAAATATAAATATAAGGCATTTCAGATTTCACACAAATTAAAAAAAGTGTAGTTATAGTAATGATAATCCTATTTGTTCTGAAATTTTAGTTTTCTAATTAATGTTATTGGATTTTTAATTTATATTATAACTTTATTGAGTTATCATTTTCACCTCATTTTTTTTTACCAGACTTTGAATAGATTAGGATGGAGATATAAAATAACTAAAATGTATTATTAATGTTTATAAATAAGAGAGAAAGATAGTTTAAATGACTTATATATTGAAACAAATTAAAAAACCTAAAATGATCGGTAATATTTTTTTAATTAATTACCATATAACAACCAGAGAAACAAGTGTACCTGGAAATATGATGGATCTATACCTATTTACATTTAAGTATAGTACAGAAACACATCTGCATAAACAAATCTTTCAGAAAAGAAGCAAATATTCTAAAAATTCTCCAATTTTTTTTTAATTAATTATTGGTTTACATACATATAGAAATTCCATCACCAAACAAAATATTTAGCTTAAACAGCACACTAATTAGGGCACAAAACACAACTATTACAAACTAAACATTGAAAAATCTCATCACTCGATATTCCTAAAAACAAACGGAGCCTACCTGAAATTTGCAAAAGCAAAATCACCCAATTAAGTATAAAATAATCTTACCTTGCCAAACTTAAAAATCTATAAGTAGTAATGTAGTATAGACTAGTATTGAGTTTTGCTTGATGTTGTGTATCAAACAATCGGACCGATCAGCTTCAATTCCCCATGAGAGAAGAAGGAGAAGAAGGAGAAGAAGAAGAAAGAGTTGACCCGCATCGTCGATCTTTGAGAGAGTTGACTTAGGGTTTCTTCTTCTTCATAGTAGTAGCCATAATTTTAAACAAGAAAAGAAACTTTCTTTCTCTTTCTTGGTTTAGTAGTGTTTGAGGAGGAAGATGATGATGGTGGTGTTGTACTGTACAAGTGTGTGTGTTGGGGATGATAATGAAAGAGGAGGGTTGGGATTAATGATGAGGGAGAGAGGTTAGAGGACATGATGATTGTTCTTCAGACACACCACCCTTCTATCTCTCTTTTTCAAATCTAGGTTTGAATGAAGTTCTTTTTTTTTTTTTTTTTTTTTTTTTTTTTTGTGAACTGATGTTATGATTATAGAGTAGGGTTTTTGTGCTAAACAAGGAAGATGATAACTATCATGGAACCCATGAATTTGATCTACTAAGTGTGTGTGTGTGTGTGTGAGAGAGAGAGAGAGAGAGAGGGAGAGAGAAAGAGGGTAGGGTTGGAATGGTGGATGTTTTTGAAGGGTGGATCTTCTCATTCCATTTGCCCTTTATTTATCTAGTCTCGTTTCTCCTTTACTGGTGACCCTTTTCTCGGCCCGCATTCAAAAGAGCAGTGGAGTAGTAAAAAAATGTTCATAAAAATCAGATAGATACAAGGACAAAGTTCGTTTTGTGTAGTAATTTTTCTTCCTTTTGTAATTTTTCATCCAAAAATGTTACTCCCTCCGTCGCTGTTTAAAGTTCTTAGTTTGACTTTATACTTCTTATTAAGAAAGTAATGCAAATTTGGGTAAACAATAGTTGTGTGAAGAAGATATAATTGTCTATTCATAAAGCAAGTGGGTTAAAAGTAGATAGGTAAGTGATAGTTTTTTTTTAATATTTGAAGTTTATGAGGATAAGATTGTCCAAAACACTGTTCATACTTTATTATTTAAGGAATAAAACAATTAAGAATATTAAACTGAGACATACCAAAAAGAAAAGTAAAAACATTAAACTGTGAGACGGGAGAATAATGTTTTATTCGTAATAAAATGAGCGTTGCATTTCTAAATAAGAATATAGCGGCGGTTTAACTCTACCATGATACACGCAATGTCGGCATTTTCTTTTACAGGCATGACCACATTCGATGATGATTTCAAATTCTAATTTAAAATTTTTATTTCGTTTTTTTTTTCCCAAGGACATGATTAACACAATGACAAGTATGAACTTAGTTTCTTGATGGAAATTGAGTAATGATGGAAACAATGACAAATGATTAGGGGCCATAATTTTGATTGAAACATTGACAAATTATACTCATCAATCATGTTGAAAATCAATTGCCATACATGTCGATCTAATGAATCTAGCTGTTAACAAGTTGTAACCTAAAATGAGCACACCAAAATTGTTTTCCCGAAAAACTTGTTCCTTTCTTCAAAAAATAAAATAAATGAGGAATGCTAGGGGCACGATATAAACTCACAAAATGAGGTGACGATATTTTATTAGTTGGATCGATAATGGACCTGCCACACTCTACTTAAAAGCACCAATAAAATCATAACACCTAAGATTTTGTGACTTTTTTGTGCCCCTAGTATTATTCAAAATAAAATCTTCCTAACAGTCATTTTATTAGTAGTGGTACAAACGAAATAGTTAAGGAATAATACTAGGGGCACAAAAAAAAATCACAAAATCTTGCTCACAAATCCAAAGTGTCATGATTTTATTGGTGTTTTTAAGTAGATTGTGGCGGGTCCATTGTCGATGCAACCAATAAAATATCGCGACCTCATTTTGTGAGCTTATTTTGTGCCTCTAGCATTGCTAATAGTGTAGTATGCCTTTTTATTTTTTACGATGGATATTTCACCAGTCTTATATTAAGTGTCTCGCTTTTTTTTTAGTCCATCCCAAAAAATGAATATCTTATTTCTTAAAGGGGCATTCTATGTCATATACTTAATACTTTCGCAATAGAGTTTGTTTATATATATACTCCCTCCGTCCCATAATCAAATGGACAAATTTCCTTTTTGAGCGTCCTATATAAGTCACACTTTCCTAAAACAGCAAAGAATCTTTACTATTCATCTCGCTCATTCTCTCTCATACTTTACTTTTATACTCACAACACCAATTAACATACTATTCTCTACCACACTTTCTCTATCCTACTTCACTTTTCACACTCACAACAACTACTCATTATTACTCTCACTTAATTCTCGTGCACAACCCATTTTATCCACATAATTATGGGACGGGGGAGTATGCATCACAAATGGAGAGCTATATTTTATTTTTTTACTATATATATGAAATAGAGATAAGATCACATTTTGAAGATGTGGAGTAGTAATCATAGATTTTATTTAATTTAATACTCATGCATATCATAAAAAGGCCAAAAAGGAAAACCCTATTCAAGTAAAGATTGTAAAAGCTTGATAATGAGAAAGTGAAAATAGGCTTTGTGTGGTTTATCTTGCAAGGTAGTGCAATGCATGCATAAAAGTTAAAAGGAGGAATTACCAGGCCATGGGGAGCAAAAAGGTTTGACTTTTATAAAGTTATTTTCCATTTCCATTCCCATTTCCAAATTCATTCTTTTTTTTCATCTCTTTATTCCATTTTCATTTCTCTTTTGCTATACAGCCAAACCCTAATGGTCCTGCTTCTAGATCTGTCACCTCATCGCAACTATGATGGAATGTCACTATAAACCCCCCCCCCCTCTCTCTCTCTCTCTCTTCACGAGAGAGATAAGATCACTTGTATCACTTTTGTGTACCATTATATGTGATCAAATAGTTATACATCACTGATGACATCATAAATGTGTCAGCGTGAATGATCATAACCGTTTGATTACGTGTATTACACAATGTGGTTTACAAAAGTGGTACAAGTGATCTCATATCCTTTCTCACGCGGGCGCACAAGAAATGAATGGTTCGATAAACGAGGCCATGAGGGTCATGCGATTCTTCGGAATCATATTGCAATAGTTCTAAGAAGGACACTAACTTTTGTTTTTGTAATAAGGTTGTCTCAACTTTCTGAACTTTGACTCTAATGTAGTTTTTTTCATTATCAATAATAATTTTTAGAATCTCATTATGATGATTATATCGATATTAATGTTTAGTCAAAGTTTACTTGTGTAGTTGTGTTGAATATTGATCACAAAAAAAGTAAAACACGACCAATATAAATAGGACGGAAAAAGTATTACATAAAAAGTTTGATTAGTCAATTACATTAGTACTCCCTCTATCTCATAACAACTTGCAATATTTTGACCAAAACAGTCAACTTAATTGCATTTTGATAAGACATTATAGAAAATTTGACGATATTATTGAAATACGTTTGATTTACCATTGAAAATACTATAGATAACATTTTTTAGATTTTTATTAGTATCATCAATTTTTTATATATTAAATATTGGTCAAAATGTAATTAAGTTGATCATTTTAGTCAAAATGATGCAAGTTGTTATTGGTCGGAGGCAGTATTTATTATTCGTTCCGTCTTAAAATAAATATTAAAAAAAACTAATCTTGCTCTTAATTAATACTCTCTCTGTCCCCGAGTATATGTCCACCTTTCCTTTTTAGTCTGTCCAAGAGTATATGTCCACCTTTCCATTTTAGTCTGTCCAAGAGTATATGTCTACTTCCTAAAATGGCAAAGATTTTTTACTATTCTTCCAACTCATTCTCTCTCATACTTACTTTTATACTCACGACACCAATCAACTTATTATTCCCTTCTTACTCATTCTCTCTCCTACTTTACTTTTATACTCACAACACTTACATCACTTCCACCAGAGGCGAAGCTACCCTTAAGGGAAAAGGGGGCAATTGCCCCCATTGATTATTTTTTTTAAAAAAAAATTACTAGTGCAAAATTTACAAAAATTTTGAGGTTTAGTACAATTTTTTGAAATTTGCCCCCTTTGAGATGAAAGTATTAATACACTAGATTTTTTTTTTGTCCCCATTGACAAAAATACAGTTGAAATTTTATTGTAGTTTAACTTTGCCCCCATTGAAAAAAAATCCTGGCTCCGCCATTGACTTCCACCATTTCTTAATCTCAGTGCAAATGAGAGGGTGAACATATACTCTGTGATGAAGGGAGTAACATTTTTGATTTTTTTTCTAACCATTCATTTTGGCGGAAGGTAATATGGGACAAAGAGGCAGATACCCTGCTTGGACTATTCGAAGAAATGTGCAATATGGTGTACAATTATACATTGAAGATGCCATGTGAAAACATTCTCTGTGTCAATGGTACATTTTCTTGAATTTGTGGTACTAGGTTTGATGAAAATGGAATACTATAAAATGTACACATTGAAAGAATTTAAATGATCCCATGTTAGAATTAGTGAAATTTCTGGTTTGCAATGATTAATGTTCCCCGGAAGGAGTACTACTAATTGTAAATTCCAGAATGTAATTAAACCATTTTGCTTTAGCTGGGAGGTACAAGGTTCAACCTACTTCAAAGAAGGTTTGTCTTGGTTAGGTTAGTTGGTCGTATCACGGCTACTAAAACGGTTGGATAGGTGGTTCATTTTCACAAGTTACTTTCTCACGTCCCATCATTTCATTTGAGACTTATTTTTATTTTAGTCCGTCTCATTTCACTTAAAACATCATAATGTGAAAGGTTTTTTACACTCACAATACTAATCAAATCACTGTTTCTCCTACTTATTCCTTCTCATACTTTATTATTATTACTCATAACATTTCCTCCTTTTAATTTTTTTCTTATACTTTTTCTTAATTATTGTGTCAAACACAAAAGTCTCAAGTGAAGTGAGACAGAGGGAGCATGGATGGCAACTGGTCGGGTACGGGCCGGGTTTGCCCAAACCCGACCCGGGATATTCATCACTCGTGCCGAACCCGGCCCGGCCTAAAAGTCACCAAACCCGTGACCGACCCGAACCCGCCCGAAAATTCTTTTTTTTTTTTAGTTGGCCCATCTGGGTGAGAACTTTTGACAAACAGGTTCCTCCAAGACAAAAAAAGAAAAAAACTCCCAACATCCCAACTAAAATCACACAATGACAGAAATCCAAGGGATTAAAGATATGTAAATGATGTTCACATAAAATCAAGTGCTAATTCATGCCTCGAGACCAACCCTCATCTCAAGAATCACACCAAAAAATAAAGTATAAGGACTTACCTGAGCTACTGAGTAGATGACAAGCACCGGTCGAAGGCACGGCAGTGGCGAAATCGACGACGGTGAAATCGATGATAGCGGCGAAATCGCGCATGGTGAAATCGATGACAGCGGCCAGATTAAGAGGGTAGAGGGAATCAGAGACACACCAGGATCTGAGGCTGATTGGCTGGTTGTCGGAGCGGAGGCTGGTTGCCGGAGCGGAGGTTGGTGGCCGGAGCCTGGATACCTCGACGTCGTCGCCACCACTCCCCAGTTGAATCGCCGATTGCGAATTTGCGATGCTCTCTCTCGGCAGTAGCCAGTAACGGCGTGTGTTTGATTGGAAACCCTAGATCTGAAAACACGCACAAATTATATATCCCAGCCCAGGTTAGGAAAGTAATAATGGCTGCCACTAAGGGCAGAATAGAAAATAAAAGGCTAATATTGCCATGCGGGCGGGTCAGGTCGGGACCCGTCGGGTTTGGTGAAGCTACCGAACCCGGACCCGTATCCGCCGAGTTTTGGAAAGTTGTTACCAAACCCACCCAGCCCGGGTCGGAATGTCTCGGAAACGGGTCGGGTTCGGCGAAATTTCCATCCCTAAGAGGGAGTACTCCCTAGTGGCAGACCAGGATTTTAAGAAAACGAGAGTAAGAAAATATATATTGCAATTTTTTTCTCAATAGAGACAGAACAAAATTGATAATATTTATGATTTTAATGGTAAAATAACATATTTTTCAAATTTACAAAGACAAAGTTTGACAATGTTTAGAATTGGAGGAGGGCTGCCCCGTAATGGGCACAAAATCTTGGGAAAACGCGTTTTTCCTAACTACTAGGAAAAACGTGTTTTAAAAAAACGCGGTGGCATTTTTGTAAATATGTAGAACTTCTTTAAAAAACGCGCGGTGGCATTTTTGTAAATAATCGGAACTTTTCAGCGGTTCTGGATATCAAGATAAAACCGTCTGGATATGAGTTTGATAGCCAGAACCTTTGAAAGTGATAGCCAGAAGGGTCCTGGATATCAGCCGTCTGGATATCATTATAAAGTCTTCTGATATGAGATTGATAGCCAGAACATTTGAAAGTGATAGACAGAAGGTTTTGAAAAACACGTTTTTCCTAACCACTAGGAAAAACGCGTTTTACAGGAGACCAACTCCGTAATAGGGTGCCTCCGCCCGTGCTCACATCTCTCAGCCTATATTTGTTGTTGACCGGTTAAATCTTCAATTACATTATTTTTTTAATTTCTATTTCCAATTATTTTTTGCTTTATATATTTTCACATATTTTAAGAATATATAATTCATGCATGTTAAAAATAAAAAACTCAATTTCTCTTATATAATTCAATTTCTAGATGATTAAATGTTTATACAAAAAATACTATACAATCATTAATAAAAATATAATTAACACAATAGAATAAGAATGTCTTGATAATAATAAAATGTCAAATATTATGGAATAAATAAATGATAAATATTTTGAAACAAAAAGAGAGTATTATTTAAGAGTTTGTAATATTGTTTATCAAGTGTACACTTATTTATGATTATGAAGTTATCATCATAAAAGCAGCTAATTGATAAGACCGAGCATCGCAGACCGGACCGGACCCGGTTCAAAGCCAGTACAAGCGAGCTCGACCACATCAAACCGGATAAGCCCGCAAGCTACTAAGCCCGAGAGATCCGGGCTTCATGATAACCATAACCGAGGTAGCTCTGCTTCCCGCTATTCTTAGGGTCCCGTGTTGATCACTCAACCTCCTGCCCGGAGCCCGCAGAAGCCGGCTGTCACAAACGTGCCACTGACGTTACCTGTTCGTACCTGACATACCATAACGGTTGGTGGTGGAATCATGTTTCCCTGACAACACGCCACGTTTCCAACCACTCCCCTGGCCTTGCCAATGAGGACCTGCCGCGTGCCCATCCGGTACAAGGGCGGTTAGAGCCTTAAACCTACCTCCTCCTTCTACTCATATAAATACTCATATCCGCCCCAAAGGGCCAGGTGCGTGCTCTATCCTATTCACACACACAAGGCTTTCACAAGCTTTCTATTTAGGTTTTCCTCAGAGATCTTACTCTCACACCCGAGGGCCTAAGCCGGATTCCAACCCGGCCTTGGTCTTAACGGTGTTCTTGTTTGTGTTGTGATCAGGATCAAGAGACAGCTATATTGGAGTTCTACCTCCGTGACCCCAGAATCCAAGGGCGTCATCAGTGGTTCCATTGTCGGGAACCGAAAATCTTCCCAGTGCAATCTTCTTGCTTCGTTTGCTTTTCCAATCTAATTCATTTCAAATCCTCATTTGGTTCTTCCGTCTTTCACGATTCTAAAAAGGTACCCCGTCTTTTCTGTTGATTTTCGACATACAAAATTTTCACAATGACTGGGAAAGAAGTCAACCCAAATGCTAGCCCTTCGGGACAAGTGCCCCAGGGATCAGTATTCGCCAGATTGGGAAACAAGACTCTTAGTGGCAACTCCTATATCCCCTCTCAAAGGGCAAGGAGAGAGGCAGATCTGAGAGATCGTATAGAAACCTCCAAAGCTCTCAAAACTCAAAAAACTCCCGTCACTCCCCTCACCCCTGATCAAATCCAAAAGAAAATCCAGATCCTCACAGATAGGCAGAATCTGGTAGAGGAAGGGCTACAGTTGAATATAGCCCTCGAGGAGCTGTTTAATGCCGAGGCCAATGCTAGAAGCCCCCCTGAAAAACCAAAAGCCCATGATCTGGCGAGCTCTAAAAGCAGGGCCAGTAGGATTGTAGGAGGAAAAAGGCGGACAATCCTCGTGGACGATGACGAGGAGAGGGGAGAAGAAGAAGGGGAGAGTGAGGAGGGAGAATCACAGCCCAGAAAGACAAGAGGCCAAACTAAAGGAAAGGCAATTGTTAAAAATGATGATATAATTACAGAAACCGTAAAAAGGGCTAAAACGGGGGACATAATGGATCAAAAGTTCCAAAGAATGATCGCGGAGTTATGGGAGTCCAAGCAAAACGTAACAAAATGCGTTGGACCCATGGACGCTTTCGCATCATGGATCAGTGATTCCCCGATCCAAAGAGGGAAGGTACCCACGCTAGACGCGTATGACGGCTCATCTAACTCAAAAAGCCATGTTGGGCGATTTGAAGGGCAGATGGCCCTATTCTCGACAGATGAGGCCGTGAAGTGCAAAGCCCTCGCCTCCACCTTTAAAGGGAAGGCATTGGGGTGGTTATTGGCCCATAAACCGCGCTCTATATGCAGCTACGAGCAATTGCGGGCTTCGTTCTTGAACTCGTTCGCGGGCGCGGGGGAGGCCGCAAGACCAAAATCGGACCTGTGCGGCGTCAAGCAATACCCCGGGGAAAACACAAAGGCATACATCACTCGGTTCCGGAAAATGACCGAGCAGATTGTGGATCTAACAAGGAACGACATCGAGCTATGCTTCCTAGGGGGATTAACATCCCATACTTTGAGGCAGGAGTTTGCTTGCCGAAAGCCCGAGGGGACAGAAGAGATGTATAACAGGGCCATCGCTATGGCCGGAGTAGAGCCCGCATTTATGGCCGATGCCCGCAGAAGCGTAAGGGAAAGAATCGAGCCCGCTCACAACCCTCGTCATCACTCAGGCTACTCGGGAAACAATGGTGGCCGAGGTAGAGGCAGACCAAGGGGCATGCCCAATTTTAAAAGAGGCGATGACAGCGCTTTCACCCCTTTGATCGCACCAAGAACTGAGATATTGCGGGCAGAAGCTTTGCCTCCACCACCTCCACTGGAGAGGAAGCCTTACGAGGCGAACAAAAAGAAATGGTGTGGATACCATGAAAGCCACGGGCATACTACAGATGACTGTTTCCAGCTGAAGAAAATAATACAACAGAAGGTGGAAGCCGGGGAATTGAAGAAATGGATCACGGGGTCCAGCAGTAAAGGAGAAGCCCCGCGGGGAAATATTCAATACGTCAGAGACAATGATACAGACGGGGAAGGACGTTTTGACATCCAGTACATAGGAGAGGAAGCCCCAAGCAATACCCAGCTTTCCGCCCAGATCAGACGACTGGAAAAAGTATTCCTGATACCCACCTATCCGCCCGAGCAAGAGGAAATGATCGGTTTCAGAAGGAGTGAACTGGCATCTACCCTTTTCCATTCAACACAACCGTTAACAATCAAGATGGCTATTGGTAGAGCGGATATTGGAAGAGTCCTCATTGATACCGGGGCTTCACGGGACATACTTTACTTCCATTGTTTAGAAGAAATGGGGATGTCTGAGGCGCACTTAACCCCATATGCGGGCTTGTTGGAAGGGTTCACGAATCATACGATTTACGCAAAAGGGACCATTGACTTCGAAGTAACCATTGGAGAGAGGCCGTTCGAGAAAACAGCCCGCGTCACGTTCATGGTGATCAATCTGAAATCCCAGTACAACGCA
Organism: Campanula takesimana; assembly: GCA_026119855.1. NCBI lineage: Eukaryota > Viridiplantae > Streptophyta > Magnoliopsida > Asterales > Campanulaceae > Campanula > Campanula takesimana. The sequence goes on along the minus strand of JAOWBW010002556.1, from coordinate 51,783 downwards.
ATCTTGGGTGTGACCGCTCAGGCTGCCCTAGGGATCGTCGCATCAATCCCTCACCAGAAAATCAAGTTCAGTACCCCTGCAGGGATCGCGTGTATCAAGAATAAGCCCGAGCTCTTCCTCAAAGTAATAGAGAGGAAGAGGAAGGAGAGCGCAGCAAGGCAAAGACTGGGAAGCCCGAGGGAGGCAAAAAGGGCCAAAGCAAGTGAAAAAGAGGTCGCAGGCACGGCCATGATCGGGACATTGTCTTTCCACTCAACACGGGCAGAATTTAAACGGAGTAGGAGAGCCCGTCGTATTTCCGCAAAGACCGAGCAGATAGACATCGTGATTGATTCGCTGCACGACAGGGAAATAAGGGACATCCGCCCCAACGATGCTCTGGAGGATGTAGTCATAAACCCCGCTTACCCCGAACAAACGGTCAAGGTCGTGCTGGAAATCCCCGTAGAAGAAAGGAAGATTCTGATCGAGCTACTGCGAAAAAGCGCGGATATATTTGCCTGGACCGTCGAAGATATGAAGGGGATAAGTAGAGAGGTCATCGAGCATGAACTGAACGTCGATCCCACATTTACCCGGGTCCTCCAGAAAGAAAGATACTTTTCATCGGAGAAGAAAGCGGCGATCAAAATCGAGGTGGATAAGCTACTGAAAGCAGGAATCATAAGCCCGATCAAATATCCGAGGTGGTTAGCCAACGTCGTCATGGTAACCAAAGCAAATGGAAAGTGGAGGATGTGCGTGGATTTCACCGATTTGAACAAGGCCTGCCCTAAGGATTGTTACCCTCTTCCCCGGATCGATCAATTAGTAGACTCTATCGCCGGCCATAGGGTGTTGAGCTTTATAGATGCGTACTCGGGCTACCATCAGATCAAAATGAAGGAGGATGACCTCCCTTCATGCACTTTCGATGCCGCGGGCAAAACCTACACGTTTAACAACATGCCGTTTGGCCTCAAGAATGCGGGCGGTACGTATCAAAGGATGGTAGGAATCGTCTTTGATGATCAATTAGGCAGAAACCTGGAGGCTTACATCGACGATATGGTTATCAAGACCAAGGAGACCTCTCACGACATTGATGTAACAGAAACCTTCACCAGCCTCCGGAGAAATAATATGAAACTTAACCCATCCAAATGCGCCTTTGGAGTAAAGGCAGGGAAGTTTTTGGGCTTCATGGTGAACCAGAGAGGGATAGAGGCAAACCCGGAGAAGATCATGGCGTTAATAAACATGCAACCCCCCAGATGTATTAAGGAGGTACAAAAGCTGAATGGCCGCATCACGGCCCTGGGGAGGTTCATCGCCAAGTCAGCAGAAAAATGCCTACCTTTCTTTAAAACTTTGAAAGGAGAAAAAAGGAGGGTTTTGAATGGAACGAGGACTGCCGGAATGCTTTTGAGCAGATAAAAGCTTACCTGGGAAAGCCGCCGCCATTGAGCAACCCCGTTTTGGATGAAGAACTCTACATTTTCCTGGCCGCAACAGATCACGCTGTGGCTGCGGTTTTGGTAAGGGAAGAGGACGACCTTCAGAAGCTCGTGTACTATGTCTCCAAAGCACTATCCACGGTAGAAGGGCGCTACTTGAACATTGAAAAGCTGGCTTTCGCCTTGCTTATAGCCGCTCGGAAGCTGTGGGCATACTTCATCGCCCACCCAATCACGGTTTGTCGCGCCCCGTACCCGTGGTCCTACATGGCCCCACGCTCGGGACGCGCACGGAAGACGTCATAAATCACATTTAACAAAAACTTTTCGAAAATTATCATAAAGATAAACGAAATTCAGTCTGGAGTGCAAAACCTCCACTTACTTTCAAATAACTTTCACAACTAAGATACTTGGCATGAAGGCCTACAATAACTTACACAAAAGGATGAACACCAAAATTATCCAAAAATAGGTGTTACAAGATCAAGTCACGGATACACTACCCATTAAGGTTATACATTTACATAATGTAACCTTTGCAAACATACCCAAAAGAATTTACCACCTCGACGCCTTCCTTGTGATAAGTGACCTATCCCGGATGCACGCCCTTATCTAAAACGGTAAACAAATAAGGGGTGAGATAAAATCTCAGTAAGCTACTAATATGCAACTACATTTCATGCCAACATGATAATCACAAAGGAACAATCAATAGGCAGTCACATATGCATATAACACAAAGATATAGTCCACTCATCACATAACACATAATGCGGAAATAAACACTCATAAGTGGATACTGAGCCAAGGTTCTATAAACGGAACACCATCCTTTGAGAAGAGTCCGTTGAGCAGCATGAACGAGCTGAAGCCGGTTCCGGAACCAAGTAACAACAACAACCAGTAGTGGGGGAAATAACACAAAGTCATACCCCCAAGCCAATAGCTAGAATACTCACCATAAGAGCTAGCTCATCCCAACCACGATCACGGGAAGGGGCATCCCACTCAAGGCCACTGAACATGGGGAAACTGGGTTACCAGTGAAGTACATTATACTGGACTCGGCTCGTGCCATTATAATATACATCACTGCCCAAAACAAACACAACAATGCCAGCTGGACTCTATACAAGCACATAGTAATAAATACTCGCTTGAAACAACAACGGGGCATTGATTCCAAAGTAGGGAACCAAGCCAAATTCATCACAAAGGATTTAAACTAATTCTCATGAAGAGATCAATCAACAACAACATCACACTTGAAGTTACTCAAAAGAGCACAATGGTTACACACCTTAACACATTACAAACATGATCACAAACGGACCCAAACCAACACTCCCAACCAATACTTAGACATTTCATTTAATAAACCCGCTCATCTCGAAGTACTCAAAAGGAGCTTTAAAACGATAGCTTACACAACTAACACGGAGTCCGGGTGAGGAGGTTATGACTTACCGAAGATTGAACGAGAAACGAGTAATTACCAGAACAGGGGAGGGGAAGCGCGCGCCTCAAACAAAGAGGATGCGCGCGCCTCCTGAAATCAGAAGGAACATCAATCAAATGGGAAGCGAGGAAGCGCACGCCTCCCTAAAAAGGATGTGCACGCCTCCTTAGACCAGAAGGACATAGCCAAAAAGGAAGAGTGAGGGTGCGCGCGCCTCAGCCCAGAGGAAGCGCGCGCCTCCTTCGCCGCACAGAGAAAATCTGCAGAAACTCCTGGGTTCTTCCAAAATTCTTACCCAAATCAACCCAACTTTGCACCCAACGAATTTAACCCTTCTATTTGCATACCCAAGCACTCAACATGACATAGAAGTCTACAAGAACTCAAATAACATCAACTAAGGACCCAAACCAAGGTTTAAAGCTCAACATTTCCCAAAATTCACAAAAGATGATCAAAGATACAAATCAACATTTAAATTCACAACTAAGCATTAAATCATCATCCAATGTTCACACAAAACATAAATGACCAATTTTAAGCTAAAGGGGGGCTTAGTAACTTACCTCAAAGGAATCCAAACTCAACCAAATCAACTTCTATTGAGCTTCCCACGAACCTAGTGACGATCTAGACATTTGGTATAACATGAACAATGAGAGGAAATGGGGGGAAGATGAATGAAATGAAGAGAGAAGGAAGAGGAGAGATTTTTACCTTCTACAACCCAAGGAGAGAGAGAGGAATGGCTGAGAATGAGGAGTGAGTGAGGGAGGGAGGTAAGGTGAGGTGAGGGAGAAGGTAAAATAATTCAAAAATTTGCACTTAGCCCCCTCCTCCATTACTTACCCAAAAACTAATACTTCCTACTAACAACTAAGACCCAATAATTCTATACTAGCACAAAAATCAATTAAATGCTAAGCATAAAATATTATAACACACAAAATGCACACCTAAATTTTTAATTAAATAAATAATTAAATAAACAGTTAAGCAAGTAAACAATTAAATAATTATTTTTTACTAAGAAAAAAAATAGAGACGGGGTTTCGGGTCGTGACACGGTTTATTCGGACACCCCGCTGAAGAAAGTGCTCCATAAGCCCGAATCCTCGGGAAGAATGATGTCATGGTCTATAGAACTGACTGAGTTCCAAATAACTTACTCCCCGCGAAAGACCATCAAGGCACAAGCACTGGCGGACTTTGTGGCAGAGACCACATTTGAAGCAAAGGAGAGCGAGCCGAACAAAACCCAACCCGCAAAGACAAAGAATAAGAGAGGCGAGAAGGCAATAGTTGCTGGGGAGAGACCGGAAAATTGCTGGTCGTTAAGTGTGGATGGATCCGTGGGAAAAACTGTTAGTGGCGCCGGAATCCTATTGATCGCCCCGGAAGGTCAAAGGTTTAAACGAGCCTTGAGATTTAAGTTCGCGGTCTCCAATAACCAAGCCGAATACGAGGCGTTGATAGCGGGCTTAGAGTTAGCCCGGGACATAAAGGTCTCCAATTTGATTGTGAAGAGCGACTCACAGCTAGTGGTAAATCAGGTCAAAGGGGAATATGAGACAAATCACCCGGTACTGCTCAAATACAAAGAACTTGCAGCAAACCTGTTGAGGGAATTCGAGTACCACGAGCTGACCCAGGTTAACCGGGCTGAAAACTCCGAGGCGGACTTGCTTTCGAGAATCACAGACGAAGACATCGCAAAGCTTAGTGTGGACTGTTGGATAGAATTTATGGAGCGCCCGGCCATTGACAGGGTAGAGATCCACCAAATAGGGGAGCCCGAGAAGGATTGGGTGGACGAGATTATGGAATACATAGAGAAGGAGACCCTTCCCAGCGATTCGGATCGAGCAAAAGTTTTGAGAAGACAAGCCGCCAGATACACGATCATTGATGGCGTACTTTATCGGAGATCCTTCACCAAACCGCTGCTGAGGTGTGTCAAGTCCGAAACAGTCACCAACTTGTTATACGAAGTTCACGAAGGCGTGTGTGGAGGACATCCCGGTGCCCGGACACTATCCGATAAAATCAGATTCCTCGGGTATTACTGGCCGACAATGAAAAAAGATGCAGAGGAATATGTCCGCAAATGTGATCAATGCCAGAGATTCGCCAACATACCAAGGCAGCCATCCACGGAGCAGAGCCTGGTAGTCCCAACTTGGGCATTTGATATGTGGGGGATTGATCTGATTGGGCCTTATCCCAAAGCGCCCGGCGGAGCGCAAATGGTAGTAGTCGCAGTAGATTATTTCACAAAATGGGTAGAGGCCAAGGCACTAACTAGCACGACGGAAGCAAGTATTATCAAGTTCATCCACGACCATATATTCTGTCGGTTTGGTTTGCCGCGGGCTATTGTTTCCGATCATGGACCTCAGTTCCAAAGCAAGTTTACGACGGAATGTAAGAGACTCAACGTAGAACATCGGCAATCCTCCGTCGCAAGACCGCAGGGAAATGGACAGGCAGAGGCCGCAAATAAGTTGCTTATAACCGCTTTGCACAAAAATTTGAAGGGAAGAAGTGGTCGCTGGATGGAGGAGCTCAGTACTGCTCTATGGGTTGTCCAAACCACAACGAGGAATTCAACGGTAGAAACCCCCTTTTCCTTGACATATGGATCAGAGGCGGTCGCGCCCGTAGAGGCAGCCCTACCCACCTACAGGGTCGCCCATTTTGATGAAACAAGGAATGAGGAAGCCCGGAGAAAAGACTTAGACCTTCTTGAAGAAAAACGGTTGGAAGCACGGGCAAAGATGGTCAATTATAAACAAAAGGCAAAAATCCATCACGGCAAAAGGGTAAACAAGAGGTCATTTTCCGTGGGAGACTGGGTCTTAAGAAAAGTTGAAGTCACGGGGAGACAGCCCGGGTATAACAAGCTCTCGCCCAACTGGGAAGGGCCTTATCAAATTGCCCGCATAATCAAAGAAGGGACTTACAGACTCCTCACCAAAGAAGGGAAGGACTTAAAGAACGCTTGGCACAGCGACCACTTGAAGAAGTATTACCCTTGAAGATTGTGTTTCCCCCTGTCACTAGAAATCCACCTATTTTCTATCTTATACATTGTAATTTTGATGTACGGCTCTATGAGCGGAAAAAAGATGAAAGATCAATAATATTATGTTTGTCCCATTGAAATAAAAGATCTTCATGAATCCTCATGCACGATGCACGGTCATACGCCCTCGAGCTAGACCGTAAGCCCACCAAGGGAAATACCGTTGCATGAATTCTCATGGACGATGCACGGTCATACGCCCTCGAGCTAGATCGTAAGCCCACCAAGGGAAATACCGTTGCATGAATTCTCATGAACGATGCACGGTCATACGCCCTCGAGCTAGACCGTAAGCCCACCAAGGGAAATACCGTTGCATGAACCCTCATGAACGATGCACGGTCATACGCCCTCGAGCTAGACCGTAAGCCCACCAAGGGAAATGCCGTTGCATGAATTCTCATGAACGACGCGTGGTCATACGCCCTCGAGCTAGACTGAAAGCCCGCCGAGGGAAATAATAATGAATACCAAGCAAAGGGTTCGAGAAAGAACAATAAATGCTTGGCAATTCCAAGAGCAATAAAATATAGCGAAAATAAATGACAAGGAGATATGGGGATCAAAATAAGAACAATTAAATACATCACAAAATCAGATCAAAATGGAATTAAATATTCATGTTCATGGAGTCCAAAATTATTACAAAAGGGCCCCAGGACGCAGCTCGGTCTGATCTTCAACTGGCCGGCGGCGGGTTGACTTCCACTTCTGGAACAGAATCAGAGGCAGTATGATCAGCTGCAGAATGAGCCAGAGCTTCAGAGGCTTCGGCTAGAGCGGAGGCAAAAGTTGAAAAGGGAAGAACAACACCTTCGACGAAGGGGCCATTGGGGCCAAATACTTTCTCCAGAGCCGCGGCCAGAGACAAGGCGGATTTATCACCTGTAAACCGCAAGTCGTCTATCATTTTGATCAAGGGTTGAACGGTTACAGGTGAAACCGGAGGCAGAGCATTCCGAACCGACTCGGGCAAGGCTTCAAGCTGATGATCGGCAAAAGGCACTAAGGAATGACCATTGAAGCATTTCGGATCCGTGGCCACGATAGAACAAATGATAGCGATCTCTTGAGCAGTATACTTCCCCGTGGCCGCCAGATTCCGGGCAATAGTGTGCACCGCCTGTTCGTACTGCTCATTGCCCGCGACGGATAATTTTTCAGAGTACTCTGCGGACTCTTTGACCTCAGCAACCGCCTTGCCCCTCTCCTCCTCCAAGACCCGCTCTCGTTCATTCTCATAGCGCATTTGGTCAAGAAGTTTACCGTCCAGCTCATCCACTCTGCTGGACAGCTCCTCGGATTTCTTCCTCTCCGCCTCCAAGGACCTCAGGAGCTCAATATTGCGAGCATCAACACTCGCCTTCTCAGCCTCAGCCCGCTCTTTGGCTTCTCGAGCAGCGGCCAGATCACTACTCAATTTAGACACCTCCTTGGCCGCGCTAACGACCTCCGCATCTTTGCTCTTTAATTCCTGGCCGGCGCTCTCCACAGTCTTGGTCAACTTTTGGACCTCCTCCCTCGCCGCCATCAGCTCAGTATTCCTAGCCGCGATCACGGCGGCGTCGGCCTCATGTTGAGTCCGCAGATAAATAACTTCGTTGGCAATCTACAAATAACAAAGGTGATTAGACTATGGTGCGGAAAGAAGCACGGTACATAACCCAAGTAAAAAACAAACCTCGGTCAAACACAGGCCAACGTTGCCCGCGGCGGCGATAGGATTCGAAGCAGCCAAGACCTTCTGTTGATAATCTGGAAAATATAGACGGTGCATCAGCCCATCACCAACATAGGCGTTAGCGCTCCGGCGGCTATGTAGATCCACCCTATACACCTCAGGGGCCTTGGCTATCTTAAGCCCGAACTCCTGGGCGCGCTCTCTATCCTCAATTGACTCCACCGGAAATAAATTGGAGCATAGGGTCCCTCTCGAAGGAGATAAGACCGTGAAATCACCGGAGGAAGAGCCAACCCTCTGATATTTATCCCTCTGAGGGCACGTTGGATCCCCGATAGCAGAGCGTTTTTTCGTAGGCTCGGGAGCAGACAGACCTACGCCAGAGGCTTGGGAAGAATGGCCGGTTCCAATCACAGATTTACCGCGGCCAGCGCCTTGGCGGGGATTCGGGGGCAGGTTCCGGGTTAGTTGCGGCTGAGAAACCACCGCCCCGGACTTATAAACCTTGTCCGTGACAGGGATCTTGACCCCAGGAGCCTCCACCGCTTTCCTGGCTGCGACCTTGATTTCTGCGGCGGACTTAGGAGGCATCGTGTCGGTTGGGTCTGCGAACAAGAACAACAGTCAGACAGGTAAAAACAAAGCGAAAGAAGACAAGAAAAATAATACGAAAGTGTACAATGGAAGAGACCGAGTAAACCAGGGTCTGGACAAGTCTCCCCCGAATTACAGGCCGAGCAATCAGAAAGGAAAGCAAATGATTGATGAACTTTCCAATCAGGATCTCGCAACAGAGGGGCCATGATGACCCTAGGCTCGGGGCCAGAAACGCGCCTCGGGGCCACCCCGGCGAAGGTCAGGAGCTCTTCATCGCTAATAATTGCTGAGACATCGTAAACTTGAGGAGTCTCTACAACCGACTGGTCGTCCAGGGTAACCCTCTTCGTAAACCGGGCAAGATAGGCCTCCATCGCCGTGCTTAGCTCTCGGCCTTCTTCCGGGTCAGGAAAGTTTTGGCGGGACATCGAAATCGGTACTAAATTGTCAGGGCGAGGGAATGGCCAGCCTAAACGGTTCTGAATAACGAAGGGATATCTTTGCCACTGATCGAACTTGTTGGTGGCAGCGGAAAAAATCTTCTCAGACCGCGGTTTTGTCTTTAAGCTCAGGCAGCCCGCAGTAACCTGATGGGTGAAGTAAATATGGAGCGTGGACAAAGAAGGCTCATACCCCAACATGCGGCTTACGACTATGAAGGACACCAGATAGCGAATGGCATTCGGGGTCAAGTCCATAGGGAGGCAATGTGTAAACTCAAGAAATTCACAAATAAATGGATCCAAAGGAAGGCGCAGCCCGTTTTCGAACTGAGCCGGGTAGAATATGCAGGCAAGGTTCTGGGCACGGATCAAAGGAGGGGTCATTGATCTCCCTCCCATAAGAGACTCGTATTCAATAAGACCGTAGACAAGATACACTTTGGAGTCGACGCGGAACTGCGACAAATACTCATCACCATCATCCCTATTGGTAGTGGTGCCCTAGGCACGTTTAATAAACGTTGTAATTGTTATCATTTATTTCATATCAATAAAGAGATGTTTTGATTATTATTGTTGTTCATGTTTACTTATAATAATCATCGTCCCTAGTACTTGTTAAGCACTAGCATAAAGGCTAAATGGTCATGGGATGATCATGTTAGATTTATGGGTACTTGTTTGGAACAAGGTACTGGACATGACCCGCTCTATGAGATTTATGTCATGGTCTATGTCTTACATATATCTCATATTAGTTATGTCATTTGAATCCTTAGACATGAAGTTATTATAGTCTTCCACTTGATGAACATTATGTTTGACATATTCAAACGCTACTTTTAACCGAGTAGTTATAAAGGGTATGATTGGCATAATCGGAATCCCGTTGGGAAGAATAATAAGCTAAATGGATTTGTCCCTCCTCGGAGAGATGTCAAGCTTGGGCCACTCGTAGGAATGATGTTGATGAAATGTTCGGCCGGACTCAGATGAATTGATTGGATCAATGTCATTTGGATTATCAACATATTCGGAATCGAGAAAGTATTGAACAAAACAAGTTGACTGTTTGACCATGACTTGTGTTCAATGACATCGTGGACAAAGGGATTGCGACATATTCTAAAGGAATGCGAACTTGTATCTAGTTATACTATTTGGGTAGGTATGACGGTTTGCTAGAACCTAATCATATCTTATGGGATCATGTTTGAGCCCATTGCCAACTTAGTATAATCCTAGAGGGTCACACACAATAGAACGAATCTTTAAAAGGACTACATTGGAATTTTGGAAATTCTGGACATCCTGGGAAATGGGCGACCGCACAGTATGGACTGGGCGGCCGCACAATTATCTTAGTTTTGTACCAGTTTTGCTTCAGATAGTTGTGCGACCGCACAGAGGGTTTTGGGCGGCCGCACAGTGCTGTCGGGTGGCAGATTCCTAATTTGATTAGGAAACGAATTTTGGACGGATTTTGACACAAGTTTCCTATTTGGAATAGGTCATGCTTGTGTATAAAAGACCAAATTCGGCCAGCACTCTAAGCTAATGATTTTGTGAGTCTCAAAGAGTTTGAGAGAGGGTTTATTTTGTTCTAAGACATTCTTGGTTGAAGAACAAAATAATACACAAAATAAATTCCATATAGTTCTTTTGATAGTGAAAAAGTGTTTCACAATTTGGTCTAGCAACCAAGATCAAAGAAGCTACTTTGATATTCGTTCGAAGTGTGGATACCGCTAGAGGGTGAAAATCATCATCTTCAAGGTTCGTGTTCAAGCTTTGTGATCGTGATCAAGTCTTCAAACCTCCACCAAAGACCAAGAGAATTTGATAGCCATCAAGGGTTAGTTTATTCCTTTATTCTTATGATGTATTTGATTTAATCGTATGAACGGATCCATGGCTTTGGGTTTCAAAATTTTAAATGCTAAATTCCGCTGCGCATGTTTGATCGAAACCCAACAATCCCCATCGCTCTCATCCCTCAAACCCGCACCAGAGCTAGACGCACCTGCTTGACTGGTCCTCCTGTTATCAGGGCCCTCAGGGAAGGAATCTACGATCCTAACGGGAGAGCGAAGCAAGTTGACCTTGCGCGCAGTATCGGGGGCCAACCTCTCCAATTGCCCGCGTGAATCCGATTGAGTATCTGAAGAACCATCTCCCACGACGTCACGGGCAGGTTCGTCCAATAAGAATTCATCGCCATCATCAGCCCGCTCTGAAGCATCCCCGCTGCTGGTCACCTCAATCACCCCAGCATCCACGGAAACATCGCGGTCATGGCCTTGAACGGGCAAATCGACATCCAGAGGGACATCCAACCAAGACTGAGCATTAGATCCGCTTGCAGACACGCGGCCTCCACCTAACCTCACCAACCTTCTAGCGTTACCGGCCATATCTACATTATCGGGGAACCGAGTTAAAACCGCTTTCACAAAAATCCCTAACTGTTCCTTGCCCCCTATTACCCTCATTCTACCCGAATCAAAATGAACTGAGGGGCCTGTCTCCCACAGCAGGGGTAGGATCCAAGAGTCCCACTCGTAAACTATCCCTATAGTCATAAAAGCATCCCGGGAAAGCCTTTTCCAGGCATTTATCAGGTACCGGTAAATCCCTCCCGTTCGTCGACAACAACCGAAAAGGTCCGGACGGAGCATTCTCCCCAGGTCCAGTTCATCCATAATCTCACTCAGAGGTTTTTTCAACAAAACTTTAAAAAAATCAAAGATGGACCCAGGATTCCTAAGAAAGAGACAAATTAACCGGTTAGAAATCGGAGACTCGGCGGTTAAAAGTTAAAAGCTTGGTTCGTGATGTTATAAGTTAGGAAAACACGGCGTTTTAAGTTTCTACCCCCGATGAACGGGGGAGAGGACCGAAGATGAAAAGTTAGCAATCAGAAACCAGCGACGAAAATAAAAAGGGAAGCACTACATGTTAAATCGATCGAGTTAAGGAAACAGAAGAAGCAAATCAACGTCGTTATCAGCAATATTTCTCTCAAGAGCGATGGCCAAAGATTAAAAATACCGAAGGTCTTTGAATAAGCCAGTTAGGGTTATTTATATCCCCAGAATGGGTCGGGTTTAAACCAAAGATCCGGAGCGACCCGGCTTAGACCCGGAAAACGAAGAGGCGGGAATCAGCTTTTTTCGAATTCCAATGACGGTTCGCATTTAATGGGCATGCTCCTTGTCATATCAAGGACCTGACAGCTACGTCACTAGCCTGACTCGAGGGGCCTACTGTCCTCTCATCAACCACCATTGTAAGACTCCCGTCCCATGATATTCCGTGCCCGTATTTACTACTGTTTGCCCGGGCCGAGACATGGAAGTGTAACTCCTCGCGCCGCTCATAAATAAGCTGACCCTCGGAGTTAGGGGCCACTGATAAGACCGAGCATCGCAGACCGGACCCGGTTCAAAGCCAGTACAAGCGAGCTCGACCACATCAAACCGGATAAGCCCGCAAGCTACTAAGCCCGAGAGATCCGGGCTTCATGATAACCATAACCGAGGTAGCTCTGCTTCCCGCTATTCTTAGGGTCCCGTGTTGATCACTCAACCTCTTGCCCGGAGCCCGCAGAAGCCGGCTGTCACAAACGTGCCACAGACGTTACCTGTTCGTACCTGACATACCATAACGGTTGGTGGTGGAATCATGTTTCCCTGACAACACGCCACGTTCCCAACCACTCCCCTGGCCTTGCCAATGAGGACCTGCCGCGTGTCCATCCGGTACAAGGGTGGTTAGAGCCTTAAACCTACCTCCTCCTTCTACTCATATAAATACTCCTATCCGCCCCAAAGGGCCAGGTACGTGCTCTATCCTATTCACACACACACAAGGCTTTCACAAGCTTTCTATTTAGGTTTTCCTCAGAGATCTTACTCTCACACCCGAGGGCCTAAGCCGGATTCCAACCCGGCCTTGGTCTTAACGGTGTTCTTGTTTGTGTTGTGATCAGGATCAAGAGACAGCTATATTGGAGTTCTACCTCCGTGACCCCAGAATCCAAGGGCGTCATCACTAATTACTTTTTTTTGAACAGAAAAGCAGCTAATTACTTAAGTAATTGAATTAATTTATAAATAATTTAGTCTATGTTGTTTTAATTATTACACTTTTTAACGTGTGGATTAATTTTTTATCAATAAATCTTGACTCACGTCCTTCCCATTGTCCAAAAAGTAGAAGTACTGAAGCAAATTTTCATAATTGCATGATTATTCATTACTCCTTTCGACCCAAAATACTTGTAATTTTTTTTTTTTGTTGATATTTATCACAAAATGTTTGTAGTTTCCCTATTACCTACCTAGTAGGACTCATTTTTACCAACTACACCTCTATTTATGATAGTGAGATATGTATTGTACAAGCATTTGATTGCCTAACTAATTAAATTATACGAGTAGTAAAGATAATCGAGTCTTTTTTTATGCAATGATAATATTTTTGTATATGTATAAACAACTCTAAAACTGCAAATATTTTGAGAACAAGGGAGTAAAAAAATTGACAGCATCTGATTTGTTTCAATTATGATGCTACATCGGTCCTAAAAAGTATCCTGATTTTAAAGAATAGCCTAATTTAGTTGTTTTTTTAATATAATACAAGTGAATTGATCAAATATTAATATTAATTTGATCATATTATTGAAGAGTGAGTCTTACGAAAAACGCGTTTTTCCTTAAGCTAAGGAAAAACGTGTTTTTCGGAAGCGCCAATGTTAGTATCGCAAAGTGCCAGTCACTTGACTGGCATTTTATATACACTGCACTGGTACTTTACAAGTGCCAGTATTAGTACTAATAATTGTCAGCCATGTATACTGGCACTTATAAAAATTGCCACTGGCAGTTATAAAAAGTGTCAGTGGTAGTGTTAATAAGTGCAAGTGTAACATGCCTGGCACTTCCTAACACTAACACTGGCACTTACGATACTTCTCAGTATTTACAAAAATGCCACCGCCTATATACACTGCACTGGCACTATACAAGTGCCAGTGTTAGTACTAATAATTGTCAGCCATGTATACTGACACTTATAAAAATTGTCACTGACAGTTATAAAAAGTGTCAGTGGTAGTGTTAATAAGTGCCAGTGTCATATGTCTGGCACTTCCTAACACTAACACTGGCACTTACGATACTTCCCAGTATTTACAAAAATACCACCGCCTGTTTTAAAGGCAACTTCCCAGTATTTACAAAAATGTTACCGCCTCATTTAAAAAACACGTTTTACCCTAGGATTAGGGTAAAACGCGTTTTTTACTAGTTTTTCATATTATTGAAATTCTAATAATTGTTATTATTATTATTATTATTATTATTATTATTAACTAATTTATAAATAATATTTTTTTAAAAGTATAATTGGAATAATATTATATATAAAATAAATAAATAATTATAAAAATATTAATATTTAATTAAATTTTATTTATTTTAGTCATATAAAAAAAAAATCAAATTATATTTTCAAGACAGAGAGTCTTTATTCGTTTCTATTCAAGCTAAAATGGCAAACATGACATAAGGTTCCGAACAGAAACCGAAGAACAGGCCTGTACACGAGAATTGGGCTGGCTATACAAAACTTACAATTTTGGCCCAGTCAAAATATATCGACATTACTCCATCCATTATTTAAGACAAACGAAGTTTTTCTTTCGTTTCAAGGATTATTTTGTTTAAAACAGTTTTTTAAATATGTGCAGGCATATGTTAAGCGATTTAAATAAGGAATATAATATATTAATATAATTCCATAAATAATTAAGTTTACATATATAAAAATATATTTTTATAATTATGGAAAATGAGTTAAAGCGAGTTTAATAAATACTTTGATTTCCTTATTTAAATCGCGTAACGTTAGAAAAACCGTTTATATAATCTGGTCCCTAGCTTTTACTTCATTTAATTATTTGGTTTCAAGTTTTTGAAATTTCCTAATATAATCCTCACGCTTGCGTTTTTCCTTAACAAAACATCCATCAGTTAGCTATTGTTAACTTTTCCATTAAAATGGACTAAAATGATAACAATGCCCTTACTTATAGTTCATGAACCAATTAATCTAGTTATTATTTTTGTTGTAATTAATCTAATTATTTCATTTATCTTTCTACATAAATAGTTTGATCAAATCATTCTATACATGGATGTAGTGGCACTTCATAAATCATATTCCGCAGGTGGCCAAAACAATTACTTTACTCAAAATTGGCTCCATATTGTCTTGCCCACTTAAAATTGGCTCCACCTCTAAATTGTATAATTATAATTTTCTTAAACAATTAAAGTGTGTGGGGGTCAAAAGCAGTGATAAAACTAACACATTGTCTTCACTTTCATAATTAAGTAACTACTAAACTTGATTTTTGTATCCCCTAATCTTATTTATTCTAAACATTTCTAAAAGTGTGTAGTAGTTTATACAATGATGGATGATATTCAACGTGGCGGAAAGATATTTGAACGAAAACACGAGGTCTCAAAGAAGGTAGGTACATATGTTTTTTTTTCTAATCGCACGAAATTGTGCGAGGAGATTTTATTAGCTTTTAATCATGTTTAGTAGGCGTAAACGATTCATTTTTTCTTCTCTTGTCACCTAAAGTTCAATCTTCGCTAACCCCTTTGGATTAAACAATAATGAAGATTATAATGACAAAAGTAAACTAAGGTGGGAATTATGAGATTGTTGCCTAAAGAATTTTCTTTTGCCCTAACCCTACACATATATGCCAACTTTGTACAGTACTTTGATTAAGCAAATCAAATATTCTAAGCTCTCTCTCCCTCTCTCTCCTTTTTTTTTTTTTTTTTTTTTGACGATGCCCACGCCAAAAAGAGGTGAGGAGAGGGATCAAACGCTCACCGAGAGTGAAGCTTGGCCTTACCACTGGACCACTCCTTTGGGGACCAAATCTCTTCTGAATAACATTATTTTAAGTGAAGTGCTGATTCAAGGCTTTTTCGCTGGACAATAGTAACAAATGGGAAAAACAAAGTGTGATTCTGATATGTAGTTAAAAAAAATAAAATTGAGAAGGGACTGACATAAAAATATTTTATTTTTCTTTAATTCAGATTTATACACTGATCAAGTCATGTGATCAAGACGATAAGGATTCGTGCCATCAACTTATCTTGTTTGATGTTATTGTTTTTATGTTTGACAGACTTGAACGAATAGTATTTTGAGGAATTAATTTCTGACAAGGTTGTAGGTTGGTAAAAGATCAAATAATTATAGTAAAATAAAATAAATTCCCAAATAAAATAAAATAAAATATACTACTTTACTTGATGAAGTACCATTTTATCTTTTAATAAAACCAAAACACACAAGACATTATTCCCTAGAATAATACTCCCTCTGTCTCAGAAAGATAGTCTCATTTTGACTTTGTATGGTCAACAAAAATTATTTTGACCAACCATTGGTGCGATTTAATCATTCTAATGAAATTCTAAAAATTGTTATTGATAAATCACAGTGATTTATCAATAACAATTTTTAGAATTTCATTGTAATCATTAAATTGACACTAATGTTTGGTCAAAGTTTATTTTTGTTGACCATAAAAAATCAAAATGCGACTATTTTTCAGGGACAGAGGGAGTATTAAGTACTAAATGCCCTTACAAATGTAACTAAATTGCCACTGACGTACTACAATATTGTAAGTGCAGTTCCTAAAGAATTTTATAGCTGTGGAGTATAGTTATGAAAGCATTCAATCGATGAATAGTATACACAGTTATGTGTTCAGAGAAAAACCAAACAAAAATAAAATATTGCTCTCAAAATTCGAATTTGAGGTGCGTACATTAAAATTTTTATGACATTCAAATGGAGGGGAGAACTAAGTGTAAATCTCGGTCAAAATCAACATCGTTTTAATGCACCTACTACGAGTGTAAAATTTTGATAATAAAAAATTTCAATTATTATGCATAGTTAAATTTCAGATTGTCAAGCAGATGTCAGAATAACTCTTGAACAGCGCCTCAATAACAAAATGCGTATACTCATGCCTTTAAACGTCATCAGCTTCCGACCCCTTTCAATACCACTCATTTCTCAACTCCAAACCATAAACAAAACAAATTAAAATCAAAAACTAAACCAAAACAAATCAAAATCTCCAATTTTTATGTACAAAAAATAATAATCAAGAATTAGGAACTAAAGTTGAATCAAACCAAATCAAATCAAATCAAAGGAACCCACACATTCCACACCTTAACTTCACAATCCAAACTCCCACTATATACCAAATAATTCCTCCCACCATTACAATCAATTTCCCCTTCATTAACATCACTACAATTTAAACTTGCAGTCAAACATTTTACTGGACCTTTATGCCCTTCCAACACCCCTACACAATCATAACTTTTACACCCAACCCCCTTCATTTTCCATATCCTTACACTTTTATCCGCTGACCCACTAATCACAATCTCCCCCACCACCGTTATACACAAAATCGCCCTACTATGTCCCCTCAACGCCCCCGCCACCACCATCCGCCCATCGCCGCCGTCTTTCTCCCACACAATTATTGACCTATCACACGCACCGGAGTACAATACAGACCCGTCCGTACTAATCGCTAGCGCATTCACTGCTGATTTGTGTTTATCAAGCGTGTCAATTAGCGTGTGTTTTTTCTCGCCGTTTAAAATCTTCCAGACTTTGATTTTCCTGTCGGCCGATCCCGTGTAGACGGTTCCGTCGCCGGAGACGGCGATTGCGTTGATGGCGTCGTCGTGGGCGTTCCAGACGGACTCCAAGCACTTGAAATCTGACGTTCGCCACACTTTGAACGTCCGATCCCACGAGGCGGAGTATATCAATGAGTTGTCGTTTGATAAGGCTAGTGCTGAAACGGTGTCGACGTGATGTACCCACGTGCATGTCTTGTGCCGGCGGACTTCAACGTAGTTCTTCGCCGAGAAAAGCTTCGCGACGCGGTCATTGAGAGTCGGTAATGTGGAGATGCATTTATACTGCTGCTGATTGTGGGATTCGGATTCAGTACCATTGTCGTCTATTTTCCACACCCGAATTTTATGATCTTGGTGGGCAGTAATTAGCTTGTCGTTGAGTACTAATACTGATTTGACGGCGGCGGCGCTTTTGGTGGAAGCGATTACGTTGCTGGTGGGAGGAATATTAAGACTGTAGTTATTGGGTTGTTTGGGCCAGAGGCGGATTTCAGAATTGGATGAGGCGGAGTAGAGGTGTTTCCCGGCGAGGGTGAGGGCGGAGATGTATGAGGAGTGGCCTTTAAGGGTGGCGATGCAGCGGTGGTTGGTGGTGGTGATGGGTTGTTGGGATGGAGTAAGGGAGGGGATTGAAGGGAGACTTGGTTGGGATGAGAGAGAGGTGTTTGATGAAATGTCTGAATGAGATGTGGGGAGGGAGTCGGAGGAATGGTGTTGTGTGTGTGAATGGCAAGGCAATGGACATGGGCATGTAAGGAAACCCATTCTTTCGCTTTTGTTTTCTTGTTTGTTCTAGAGATGGGTGGGGAGGGAGAGGTAAGGGACAACTTTGTTGGTTATAAAAATGATGAAAAGTTGGCGCAATTTAGAAGAGCTGCGCATTTTAGAAAGACGGTGTATTTTAGGAAATAATTTGAGTGAGATTTACCCGTGTGACCCATAATTAATTAAAAGTATGAGTATGCTAAGTGAGGTATATAAAATGAAAATATAATAAAATTTAAACATTTTTAAATAAAAAAATTATTTATAAGACACTAAAAAAAAACTACTGCAAAGTATTTTTGGACGAAACGAATACTCTCTCCATTTCATTTTAGAGTAAGAGTCTTATTTTTTATTTTTGTACGTCTTAGAATAAGAGTCACTATTAGGGATGGCAACGGGGCGGGTTTCGGCAAAACCGAACCCGGCCCGACCCGAAGGCAAGGAAACCCGAACCCGACCCGACCCGAAGCATACAAAATTATAAAAAAATTAGCCCATATTTGCTTGGGCTCAATCTATGAATAAACTTAAATTTTAATTAGTTATAGAAATTAGTTTAAAATCATCAAACCTCACTAAAAAACAACTATAAAAATTAATTGAACAACATATGATATGATTAACTAACATAATATCTTGACTTTATACATGAGGGTGCGGGTCGGGTCGGATCACGGCGGGTCAATATCAAAACCCGAACCCGACCCTAACCCGCTCGGGGCATGAAAATTGCAACCCGAACCCTACTTTTTTGGGGCGGATCGCCTTCGGGTTCGGATCGGGTTCGGTCAAATTGCCATCCCTGGTCACTATCCTAAAATGACAATGAACTTTTACTATTCACCTCACTCATTCTCTTTACTACTTTACTTTTATACTCACAACACCAATTAACTTACTAGTCTCTCCGACTCATTCTCTTTCCTACTTTACTTTTATACTCACAACACTTACTTTACTTTCACCATTTTTTAATATTCGTGTAAATGGAAGGTACGACTCTTACACCCGAGAGAGAGTAACTTTAGCACAAATATTTAGCGTAATTGTACTTTTACGTAGCACTTTAGCACTAGTATGAGATTTGAAATGGAAAATGGGATGTGGGAAAGGGAGGGCAGCAAGTTACTTTAAAAAAAAAAAGATAATGATATGTATAGTGAAAACTCAAAGGGAAAACTCATAGTGAAACACTGTAATCCGTTGGATTGTAATAAATGTTTGTGAGCCCCACTAAAAACTCATCCAACGGTTTAAAGTGTTTCACTATGAGTTTTTCCTTTGAGTTTTTTTTATTTGTATCATTGTTAAAAAAAAAAAAAAAAAACAAAAGTAGTAGGAAACGGTAGGCGTAAAGGCGGCGCATCATCACATAAACAATTTGCTTGAAATATTTGGAGTCATGGATCCACCCAAAAGCACCGTGTGGGCCTGGTTCCAAGTTGGAACTGATTAGTGGTACGTTATTTGCTAAGACTATGAGCAATGGTTTCATACACCAAAAAAAATTCAACACCCATTTTTAACACTTTATCCTATCCACCTCATCTTTCATACACCCCTTTCATACAACCCTCCTACAATGGTAAGTTGAAAAAGAAAAAATCATCTCCCTCTCACTCATCATTTTATACCCCACTACTTTTTATATCATTTTTATTTTTTATAGGGAAAAAATAAAATTAAACGGACCAATGAGTGACAGACACGTGGCAAACACAAGAAAAAAAAAAAAAAAAAACCGCCCTGCGCTGCACCACACGCGCCCTGTCGGGCCGTGTGGTGCACGCGCCAACGCCGGCCCAGTTGGAGCACGCCACGTGTCTAAGATGCCAGCTTTCCCAAACTTTCAACCCGTATGAATTATTTCATCCCCCAAATTCAACACCCCCAAATTCAACCACCCCCACAATGGTATCATACAACCTCCCCCCCTTTCATACCCCCATTGCTCATAGTCTAAGTAGAGTAACACAGGGTCTACAAAATGAGCTTTGACCCTAGGCCCCCTGAGCCAGATCATAAACCCATAAGAACCCAAGCTGAGATGAAAATTCCATATAAACTCAGAGCTAGTTAAAGGACAAAAATACCTTCACTGACCAAGCCCACATCCCAGCCCACTCCTGCCTCACCAATCATGCCCACATTCCAGCCCGGATCCCTCAGCCCAGTTCTGCTCTTATAATTAGACTATAAGAGTCAATTTTTTCACTTTTTCCAACTTTTAATAAAAAATTAAATAATATATTTTGGTCAAATTCAGTCAAACTCTTATAACTAACGTATAAGAACAGTTCTACTCTTATAATTAGAGTATAAAAGTAATTTTTTTCACTTTTTCCAACTTTTAATAAAAAAAATAAATAATATTTTTTTGTCAAATCCGGTCAAACTCTCATAACTGACGTATAAGACAAGTTCTATTCTTATAATTAGAGTATAAGAGTAATTTTTTACACATTTTCCAACTTTTAATAAAAAAATAAATAATATTTTTTGGTCAAATCCAGTCAAACTCTCATAACTGACGTATAAGATCAGTTCTACTCTTATAATTAGAGTATAAGAGCCATTTTTTTCACATTTTCCAACTTTTAATTATAATAAAAAAGTCAAACCCGGTCAAACTCTCATAACTGACGTGTAAGACAAGTTCTACTCTTATAATTAGAGTATAAGACTCATTTTTTTCAATTTTTCCAACTTTTAATAAAAAAATAAATAATATTTTTTGGTCAAATCCGATCAAACTCTCATAACTGACGTATAAGACCAGTTCTACTCTTATAATTAGACTATAAGAGTCAATTTTTTCACTTTTTCCAACTTTTAATAAAAATAAATAAATAATATATTTTGGTCAAATCCGGTCAAACTCTTATAACTAACGTATAAGGTCAGTTCTACTATTATAATTAGAGTATAAGTGTCAATTTATTTCACTTTTTCCAACTTTTAATAAAAAAATAAATAATATTTTTTGGTCAAATCCGGTCAAACTCTTATAACTGACGTATAAGACAAGTTCTACTCTTATAATTAGATTATAAGACTCATTTGTTTCACTTTTTCCAACTTTTAATAAAAAAATAAATAATAAATTTTGGTCAAATCCGGTCAAACTCTTATAACTAACGTATAACATCAGTTCTACTCTTATAATTAGAGTATAAGTGTCAATTTTTTTTTCACTTTTTCCAACTTTTAATAAAAAAATAAACAATATTTTTTGGTCAAATCCGGTCAAACTCTTATAAGTGACGTATAAGACCTTCTCTACTCTTATAATTAGACTATAAGAGTTTTTTTTTTTCACTTTTTCCAACTTTTAATTAAAAAAATGTCAAAATCTGGTCAAACTCTTATAACCGACGTATAATGTCGCGACCCCGGACCCCGCAGGCCCGAGACCACGATCTGGACGTCGACTTAAAACCAAAACTGTGAAATACCGAAGTTAAAAATTCCATTTGATACCAAAAGGTGATGATCCAAAGTTTTACAAATCCAAGTTTGATAACACCAAATACAACTATCATAAACTTCCACAAGTTTATGCCCAACAAAAGATAAATATACAAATCTTAATGACGTCATTGTTTGGTACAACTATCCCAAAAAGGTTACACATTTATATAATGTAAACCAACCTATAACAACTTTCCCCCAAAGAATGTATCCACACTCGACGTCCTCTTTCTCGTGATCAGCGAGACTAATCCTTAGCACCTGGGGGGGGGTTAAGGAAAAACAAAGATAAAAGGAAGGGGTGAGATAAATCTCAATAAGTTACTAATGCAACTACATGACATGCTAAGATGCAATATACAATAATAAATCATAGATAGCACGTAGCAGTTATCACATAACAGATAGAAGCGGAAATAAACACATAACAAAGGATATAAGCCAAGGTTTCCAAACCGATACATCCAAATAAAGGATCGCTACGCAGCTTCAATAATCAACAAATCACATCTTCATAATAGCATGAAAGCCGAAGAGAAAACCCCGGTACTGGAACAATAACCATAAAAGTGTCACAAAGGACAAGAACCATGCCACAAAGTCATGCTCGGTAGCTAGATACATTCACAAAGGAAGCTAACTTATCTTTTCCAAGGCCAATCTGGAAAAGGGGTATAGAAGGGGGCAAAACAATGGTCAACATTATAATGGACTTGGCTTTGCCATTATAATCTTTCCCATCGTCCGATGCAACAAATATGCCAGCTGGGCTTCCAAATAAATGCTAAGTAATAATAATTTAGCATGAATAAACAACTTAAGGTTCCAAAGTAGGGAACCATTCCAATTAAATCACCACAAGGGTAAACCAATACAAACCGCACATCAAAGATGATCCACATTCCCAAAATGATACTAAATCAAATTCCATATCATATTTATTCACAAAAGAATTAAATCCAATCAATAAAGTGTTCCACGGTGTTATCTTAAGTCAATTAGAAGAAATAAATCTAAACTAGTTAAGCCTTAAGTCTTAAACCAAGCAAAAGGACAAAATCCCATGCAGGCGGGCGGGCGGGCGCTCGGGCAGGAGCAGGCGCGCGCTTGTTTCAACAGAAGGTTTGGGCCACTGGAAAAGGGGGTGCAGGCGGGCGCCTGGGTCAAGGCGGGCGGGCGCCTGGTCTGCGGGCTGGGAGGAATTCCCAGCTGGGTTCATCAAAATGCCTTACCATTTTCATACCAAATCCATAACACCCAAAATCAACACTCCCCAACAAGATTTCCAAGGTACCCAAACATCATTTAACCCAAAAGGGGACCTTAACAACACCCTTTATCAACCGAAAACAAGACCAAATTCCCACATTCAAGCTTTCACCATTTTTACCCAAAAACTCAAATAAATTCCAAATCAATTCTAAACTCAACCAAACTTCAAATATAACAACAAAAGCATTATACGAACATGATATGAACATTTTAGCATAAAAATGGGGGAAAAGCAACTTACCTAAAAATTCTCAAAGATGACGGAATTCAATTCTTTTTGGTTCTACGCGATCCTATCGACGATCTAAACACATTTCGAGTTTTAAGAAATGAGAGATTATGAGAGGAAGAGGAAGTAAATGAAGAGAGGTGAAAGGAGATGAGAAACTTACCCCTTTTTCTTCTTTGGAGAGAGAGAGAGAGAAATGGGCTGGGAAAGGGGTGGAGTGAGGGAGAAGGGATGGAGTAGGGGGAATTATTTTGAAATGTTACACCTAGCCCCCTTCCCCCACTAACTAGCTCAACTATGATACTCCCACTAATTATTAAGACCCAAATAGAATGCTAGGCATAAATTATTATAACACATAAATTGCACACATAAATATTTAAATAAATAATAATTTAAATAAATAAATAAGCAATTAAATAATTAATAATTATTTATTACTAATAAAATAGAGCCTAGATTTCGGGTCGTGACATATAAGACCAGTTCTACTTTTATAGTCAAATCCGGTCAAACTCTTACAAACTCTTATAAGAGACGTATAAGAATAAGAGTCATTGTTTTTACACTTTTTCCATTTTTTTATAAACATTAATAATGCCATATTTGTATTATTCCAACTATAGTAATATTACAAAAAATATCACAATAATATTCGTCTAAGCTCTTTTTTATCTTCAAAGCAAAAGCAAATCCAAGAATTAATCAACTAAATTGAATATACAGAGAGTCAAATGGGTGTTTTCGTATCTTATGCTTACCAAATTTCTACCCAATTTTAATCAATTTCTAGCCTTCACCATTAACTTCTAAACTCATATTCAATTATATCCGGCTATAACCATTGATGCCGACAAAGACCATATATCCAGATGAACACCGTTAACTCCGACAAATATCACCATCTCCGACAGTGACCATTAACTCCGACGAAGACCACTATCGCCGGCACAAGATCAAAACATCTCACAACGCCGGAGAAAACAATGGATATGACCGGAGATGACGAAGACGAGCAAACGAGATATGTGGTTCGCCAGAAAATATCGACCAGATCTGAGCAATATGAGACCAGATCTGAGGCGTGTTGTTGTTTCAAGTGCCGAGAGAGAATGAACAGGAGCAAGGAGTTGAAGAGACGCCGGAGAAATGAAAGACGCTGGTGAAGATGAAGGCCGCTATGGAAAATGGAAGTCGCTGGGGAAGATGACCAGAGAGGTGGCCGAAGCGGAGAACCATGACCGGAGACGGAGAAAGTGAGGCCGGAGGTGCTGGCTCGGAGACGGCAGGTGTGATGTCGGAGATAGGAGCACCGGAGACGGAGAAGGTTGCCGGAGTGTGGTAGCCGAAGGTGGAGGTGTGGAGAGAGAAAGTGTGTGTGTGTGTGTGTGATTTTAGTGCGAGAGAGAGATATGACACAAATTACAGAGAGGGAGGGTGATTAGGGTTTTATTTGGGACTAGGGTTAAAATTGGTATTTAGAAAATAATTTTGACTTGGTCAACAGTATATTGGGTTTTGATGGAATTTTGATTCGAGCTTCTATTGTAGTGTGGGCTTTTGGATCTCACTTGGGTTTTTATGGAGAAATGATCTGTGTGAAGGGGCCTTGTGGAATTTTCTCCTACAAAATTCACGAACTTTGACTTCAAACTACACCGGTGTTTTTTTTTTTTTTTTAGCTGGTCTCCTATGAGAACACCTATATCCGTCTCTTTTATGAGACAAGTTTTTTTGACCCACCCGGCCCGACCCATTGAACCGGATCCATGACTCATGAGGCATAACCTGCCACGTGGCAACCACCCATTGGTCCAATTTTTATTTTATTTTTTTAGTTTTTATATTATTTTTTTCGGCTTTTTCGTTGTTTATCAAAAGTAATAGTTACCATAACTTAATGTAATGACTGTATACATATAAAGTAACATTGTTCATAAGTAAACGTAACACCTGTTTTACAAAAACAAAAGCTCATTTTACCCATTTTTCAAATGTAATACTAACTATAATTACGTGTAACTCAAACAATATCTAAATGTAATTATCATTTATACTGAAATGTAATAGTGCTTTTACAAAAATGTAAAATATTGTGTATTTTGATTTAATTTTTTGAAAGAAAGTAACATTTGAAAAGTAACAACTCACATTCATGAATGTAATTGTTTGTACAAGTAAATGTAATACTTTAATAAAAGAAATTATAACATATTTCTACAGATAATGTAATACTAATCAAGTGTTTTTAGCTCTAAAAATGTAAATGATTGAATTATTACTTTTTCTATACATATGTGTTACAATTATGTATAAACACTGTTACATATAAGTAACACGTTCGTTACATTTTAGTTGTAATAAGTATTACTTTTGGCAAACGAATATAACATAAAAAAACACTGTTACTTTTCTGTATATATGTACTACTTTTATGTATACAAACTGCTACATATAAATAACACGTTTCTTACATTTAGTTATAGTAACTATTACTTTTGACAAACCGAAATAAAAAACCAAAAATAATAATATAATTTTTTATTTTTTATTTTTTTGGGGCCGGTGGGTCATGGATCCGGGTCATGGGTCAAAAATGACCCAGCTCTACTATGAGACGGGTCATGATGTTCTCATACATGTTTTTTTTTTGTTTGTGTGTCGTGGATATTTATAATTACATTATATAATTATTAATTATTTTAAATAAATATAAATAAATTTAAAGATATATATAAATCTACTTGTGATTTTTTAATAATAGTGGAAATAGTTTTTGTTACTATAGTATAAAATAGATATTAAGATTGGTTAATAGTATTGGCTAAGAATAACTTTATAAATTTTTAAAAATTTACTTCGTTTGTTCCATAATGATGTCAATTTTTACTCTTGATCGATTGAGAAAATAATGTTTTAATTATAGTTAATATTATAGTAATTATGAGCTTAAATAGTAAATTAAAAGATAATGGTTACCTAAGTAGTTCTCCCTCCGTCCCAAACAGTGGCGGACCTAGAACTTTTACTCAGCGGGTGAACAATTACACTATTTAAAAAAAAAAATCTTAGCGATTACAGTTTTAAAAAATCAATATAAATAAAAAAAAAGGGAAATCAAAATATAAGCATTTTTTATGTAATTTGTTATTAACTGGAACAATAAGTATATAGGAACCAAACATGATTAATTTGTTATTAATTTTCTAATTAAATCAATTAAGTAACTTTAAATTAAAATAATATTATGTGTGTGTGTTCAAAGAAGCAATAAATTACATATTTTATTAAAAATTGAACATTAATCTCAAAATAATAATAACTAAACATCCATTTTAGAATGAAAATATTAATTAAATAAAATTAGAATACAATAGTTAAATTTAAATAAAAGATCATTGAATTGAAAAGGCAATAAATACCTTTAGTATATTTAGTTATAGGAGGTGAGAAAGTTGAGATGCTGGGATTCGAACCCAGCCCCTTCCAAACACCAAAGCATGACTTTAGACCATCTGAGCTGGACACAATATTTGTTCACCAAGCACTTTTAATATATATACTCTTAATAAGCACTTTTAATATATATACTCTTAATACAATTTTTTTTCCTACATGCTAACAAAAGTTCAGCGAGTGCACAATGGTGGAAGTGATTTAAGTGTTGTGAGTGTAAAACTTGTAGGGACCACGACCACCACGACCACTCTCCACATTAGTATGATATTGTCCGCTTTGGGTCTAACCCGCACGGATTTGTTTTTGGGCATCCCCCAAAAGGCCTCATACTAATGAAGTGGGTGGGTGCTCTTATATACCTTGCAATTGTTTCTTCAAATGTCGATGTGGGACTTTAGGTTGCACCCCAACAAAACTAAATTAAGAGAGAGAATGAGTGGGAGGGAATAGTAAATTTATTGGTGTTGTGAGTATAAAAGTAAAGTACGAGAGAGAGTGAGTGGGATGAATAGTAAAGATTCTTTGCCATTTTAGGAAAAAAGACTCTTACTCTAGTATGTACCAAAATAGAAAGTATGACTCTTATCCTGAGACCGAGAGAATAACTTTTATCATAAATAATAAGTTAAAAGCAATAGTTAATATATATATTAACTAATACTAATAATAGTATTATTTTTTCAAAAAAAAAATACTAATAATAGTAATAGTTACAATATATTGTAAGTATTCTAATTTGTTAGTATTCTTGTTAATAATAGTTACTTTATATAGTAACTATTACACTTAACATAATTATTACTAATAGTAATAATTATGTTATATAATTAACTATTAAAATTAACTAACACTATTAATAGTAATAGTTATCTTATATAATAACTTATACATTTAACTAATAGGGAGGGGCTATTGCCACTATAAAAATTACTCATCCACTACATTCATTATATTTTTGGTAATATATTCATTTATATGACACAATTGCCCTTGCCTTTAATAAAAGATTATTACCCTATAAAATTGTCTTATCCACTACATCATTAATAGTCATTAAAAATGAATATCTTTTGGTAAGTGTTTTGAAAATATAAATTAATTCATTTTATCATGGCATGATATTTTAACAAATTGTGGAATAAATTAAAATTAAATGATACTTTTTTATGGAACATAAATTATTATTTTATGCAATACAGTATACTCACTCCGTCCCGATCGAATTAGGATTGTTGGTCAATCCAATTATACTTTGACCAATAATTTGAAGAAAAATAATTATCTAAATAAAAATATAAAAATAGTTATTGAATTTATCAGATTGACCAAAAAAATCTTAATTCGATCGGGATGGAGGGAGTATATATTATTCACCTAACCTTTTTTTATTCTCTTCTAGCATCTTTTTTCTGTCCGAGTCAAAATGACTAGGATTTTTTTTTTTTTTTTTTTTTTTTGACAAAGTGGTGAAACCCACAAAAGTTTCTCAAAAATATTGAAATTGATATATTAAACTTAAATAATGAATATGTTAAATTTTTTGACTGTATATCAATAAAACTAATGTAACTAGGTTGACAGCCTTCAATATTTCATTGAAGATTATTACATTCAAGGTGAATTCATGAACAATTTTTATTGCAGATAAAGCATTAAAAATGTTTTGGAAAATTCATAATATGTATATGTATTCTAGTAAACTATAAATGTTCTCAGGTTTCTTTACTTTTATCAAAAAGAAAATAAATGAAATGTAAAAAATGACAAGTACTTTGATTATTTACAATATATTAGATAATGAAAAGCTAAATAAAACACAAATGTATACAGTATAACATAAAATAAAAAAGATATATTACGCTAGAAGGTTACTTGTCTTTTTTTCTTTTTTCTTTTGAAAGAAGAAGATTACTTGTCATTAAAGTAAGGAAAGTATTATTGTATTTGAAACTTGTAAGGAAGTATTTGATGAATATTCAATATCTTCATTTAACTTTCCACTAATTCATTACAACTCTAAAGGATAGTTTTGTCAAATCATAAAAAGTGTAGTGGATGAGTAAATTTTGTAGTGGAATTAGCCCTTCCCTAACTAATATTATTAATAGTAATAGTTATCTTATATACTTAACTATTATAGTTAACTAATATTCATAGTAACTATTACACTTAACTTATACTATTAATAGTAATAGTTATCTTATATACTCCCTCCGTTTCATGTCACTTGAGATTTATTTCCTTTTTCATCCGTTCCACATGACTTGAGACTTCCCAAAATGGTAAAGAATTTTTACTATTCTTCCCGCTCATTCTCTCTTCTACTTTACTTTTACACTCACAACACCAATCAACTTACTATTTCTCCCACTCATTTTCTCTTCTATTTAGACCTCCTCCAACTATTTATCTCTCTTATTTTTCCTTAATTTGTGTGCCAAAATTTTTGGTCTCAAGTTACATGAAACGGAGGGAGTAGTTAACTATTATAATAAACTAATATTATTAATAGTAATAGTTAACTAATATAGTAACTATTACAATTAATTAATACTATTAGCTAATAAGAGAAAAATGAAAAGTCACCTAATTAAAATGCTTTGGATGATGTGGCACCACCAAAAGCAAGAGTTACCCAAAACTTGTCCACATGGCACCACCTAAAGACTCTACCTTGACTTTTAATATATATAGATTTAATTGCCTATGAAATGTTTATTCAGTAATTTCAAATATTGAAAATTCAAATATTTTGTGTTCCTGACATAATGCTTAAACTTTGGAGACATTGTTCTAAATAAATTGGATTGTTTAGATAATATATATATATATATATATATATTTAGAGTGAAGCTCAACAATCACACTGTTAGGTGGCCTTTTTTTTTTTTTTTTTTTTTTTAAGGGTTAATGACAATTTAGACCCTGAAGTACCATACCACCCTTCGTAGAGGACCCTGATATGTTTTCTTTGTCAAATCGGGTCTTGATGTTTTTAAAACTCGCCAGTTAAGGCCTTTTTTACGGATTTCGTTAGAAACTCAGTTAAAAATCATGTGCCAAGCACGTGACTAACAGAATTGGGTAGTTTGAATTGCGATTAAGTTTGAAGGGGTTATAAATGACATCTTCAAAAAACAAGGGTGGAACAAAAAAAAAAAGGTAAATTTAATCCCCTTCTTCCTCCAGACACACACACACACACACACACACACACACACTCTCACTCTCTCTCTCTCTCTCCCACCTTCTTCCTACCAGTCACCACCGTCCATCACCGCCAGCGTTCACCTCCACCATCAACCTCTAATCACCACCGTCACACACAGAGTCAAAAACTCAAAATAATCCCCAAATCAAAAACTCAGAAAATCTCCAAATCAAAAAGTCAGAACCCAGATTTGAAATCAAAACCCAAATGTGAAATCAAAACCCATATTTGAAATCAAAACCCATATTTGAAACCGGACTAGGGTTTTGGCGAGAAATTGGCCGAAATTTCCGAACCCGACAATGCAATTTTGAGCTTTGTGGATTTTTCAAAGCTGTCGGATAATTGAGACTCAAGGTCGAACGGCTGGGCGGCGTCTAGTGCTAGGATGCGGTGGCGGCGCGGGCGAATCGTTAGTGACATGCGAGGGAGGGGAGGTGGCAGAAGTAGAGATTGGTGGTGGTTGTGGTGGTGGCGACGGAAGGGAGACAGGTGGGAAAACTTGGCGGTGGTGGAAGTGCGGGTAGAGGAGAAAGAAGGGTGTATCATTTTTTTTTAATATGGATTCTATTTAGTTTTAGGTGATTTTGATGTTGTTTGAAAGATTACGGTGGGGTTGTGAGTGATGATAATTGTGGTTGTGAATGTGATGGTGTCGGTTAGGGGTGGCAAAATGGGTGTTTTGGGTGTACCCATTAAAGTTAAAATATCCAGATATCCAATGGATTTTTAACTTTAATGGGTAAACCCAAAACACCCAATTTGCCACCCCTAGTGTCGTTGAAGTGGTGGAAGTGGCGGGTGGTGGAGGAGGGGAAGAGTGGTGACTGGAGGAGTGGATGATTATTGTGACTTTATGGGTGATGAAAATGGGGTTGGGGGAATCTGGGGAAGAAGGGTGTATCATTTTTATTTATTTTTTTGTTTGGTTGAGGTTTTTTTTTTTTTTTTTTTTTTTTTTTTTGCATAAGATGAAATTTGGTGGGAATAATTTATCCCTTTTTTTAATTAGAAAAACTTTAAGATATTGTGCAATTTTATTTTAGCCGTTTAAATACACTATCATTTTCAAGTTAACTAAAAATATATAAACTAATTCATTCATTAAAATTGGTAAAAAAAAATTAAATTAAATTAAATGGAAAATTCGTAAATTAAAAAAAAAAACTATTTATCCAACTTCTTTAGTTTTTCTTGTTGCACAAAATTGAAGAACTAATTTTTTTTTAATTGAATTTCTTTATTTAGAAAAAAAGTTAAATTTTTGAAGATAATGAACTTATTTTCCTTTTAAAATTTATTATTTTTGAAAAATAATGTATTTGAGCTTTTTTGTCTAGCTCTCACCTCAGTTTTAAAATATGTCATTTGACCCCCTTTAAAGAAATATCAATTCAAACTAGTCAATTCTGTTAGTCACGTGCATGGCACATGCTTTTTAACTGATTTTTTAACGAAATCCGTCAAAAGGACCTTAACTGGCGAGTTTTAAAAACATCAAGACCCGATTTGACAAAGAAAACATATCAGGGTCCTCTACGAAGGGTGGTATGGTACTTCAGGGTCTAAATTGTCATTAACCTTTTTTTAATTTAAATATTAAGTCTTGAAATCTGAATTCACATCTGAATAATTAAATACATTTGTTAATTAATTTTTAAGTGGAGTAATAATGGGAAGGTGATTACGCATGGTGCATACAGGGAAGGTAATTACACATGGTGATTACAAAATTTACGGATTTCTAACCGCTGCACCCCCTAGTTAGCTCCACCCAATAGTTCTGATTGGAGCCACCTTATTTTAGCTCCACCCAACGGATGAGATGTGTCCGAGCTCGGTGGGACCCACAAAAAATCGAAATTGTCACGACCCGAAATCTAGGCTCTATTTTATTAGTAATAAATAGTTATTATTTATTTATTTGCTTAAATATTTATTTAAATTATTATTTATTTAAATATTTATGTGTGCAATTTATGTGTTATAATAATTATGCCTAGCGTTTTATTCGAGTTATTCGGGCTAGTGTGGAAGTGTTGAGTCTTAATTGTTAGCCGGGAGTGTAGTAATTGTGTTAGTATGGGGAGGGGGTCTAATTGTAACATTTCAAAATAATTTTCCCCTACTTCCCTCACCTCCCTACTCTCCTCCCTCACTCTCTTCCTCCCATTCCCAGACAAGTCTCTCTCTCTCTCCTCCAAGTTTGGTAAGTTTTCTTCTTCTTCTTCTCTCTTCATTTTCTCCTTCTTCCTCTCATCTTTTCTCATTTCTTAAAACGTAAACATTGTTTAGATCGTCGATAGGATCGCGTAGACTCAAAAAGATTTGAAATCCATCAACTTTGAGAATTTGCAAGTAAGTTACTTTTTCCCCATTTAAATGCTAAAATGTTCATATCATGCTTATATGATGATTTATGTGTTATATTTGAAGTTTGGATGAGTTTGCAATTTATTTGGAATTTATTTGGGTTTTTGATAAAAAATGGTGAAATCTTGAATGTTGGTTTGATTCTTGATTTTTGGTTGTTAAATGTTGTTTTAGGAGTACTTTTAGACTTATAAGTTGTTTTGGTACATTAGTACATGAGTTGGAAGTTGGGATTTTGGTTAAATGTGTTTTGGGTATAAAAATGGAAGAACCCATGTTGTTCTTCCCGATTCTGGCGATTCCGGCACGTTGTGCGACCGCCCAAAATAGTTTGGGCGACCGCGCACCTTTCTGAGAGTTTTTGTTCTTGTTTTGAGGCACTTTGGGCGACCGCACGACCCATCGTGGGCGGCCGCACAGATCTCTGAAAAATGCACATTTTGTTAAATTGTGTGACTAAAGAATACGTTTTGATCCAAATCTTGGGTGTCCTCCTAGTCGACCTTAGTGAACATTGTAGTGCACTCTAGTGATAGAATTGGGTCCCTTGTGATCGAGTTTGTGTTTGAAATTAATTAAGTGTTAATTGGGATTTGGAACGTCTTATTGAGGTATCGTTGGTTTGACTTATCTTTGCGAAGATCATCTGGTATAAGTTTGGGCATCTTATGATGTGTTCGTGGTTGTTCCAATCGAATTGATTTTCGAGTAAGACTTGGTCTAGGTTTTAGGCGATGTCCCATAGTACCTAGAGGGTTGTGGTTGAACACCAAAGTGTAGAGTTTAGTCCGGTCGTGATCATGTTCTAAAGATTAACCTTTTGATTCGTTTGGGGGTTTGGGATTGGTTCGTTGAGGACGAAGGTAAAGCGTGTATTGGCGATTGGGTACCTACGATTTGATTAATCTTAAGGTGTATTCATTCTGGATTCCTACTTTGGAATTCCAGGTATGATGAGGTGGTTGAGTTCATAGTCCTAGTATATCTTTATGAGTAAATGTTTATGGTCGTTTCGGTCATAGTCCTTGTACTATTTGTGAGTTACCGTTTGGGTTGAGTTCTTTATGATTAACTTGTGGGTACCATATTTAGGACGTATTTGGTACGTGCCTTGTCTTTGAATCATCTTGTTTTAATGATCAATGTTGTTGTGCTCTTTTATGAGAAACTTCTTGTGTTCGTTGTTGTTGAACTCTTCATGAGTAATCGTTTGCATCTTTATGGTGATTAATTGGTGTGGTTTCCTACTTTGGAACTTTAAGTTGTTATTCATGCTAAAATATTATTACTTAGCATTTAATTAGAAGCCCAGCTGGCATATTTGTTGCATCGGGCGATGGGAAGGATTATAATGGCAAAGCCAAGTCCATTATAATGTTGACCATTGTTTTGCCCTTACTATACCCCTTCTCCAGATTGGCCTTGGAAAGGATAAGTCAGCGTTCCTTTGTGAATGCATCTGGCTAATGGGCATGACTTTGTGTCATGGTCCTTGTCCCTTGTGACACTTTTATGATTTGGTTCCGGTACCGGGGTTTTCTCTTCGAGCTTTCATGCTGCTATGAAGATGTTGATTGTTGATTATTGAAGCTGCGCAGCGATCCTTTATTTGGATGTTCCGGTTTGGAAAACCTTGGCTATGTATCCACTTATGAGTGTTTATTTCAGCTTTATGTGTTGCATGTTGAGCTGGTCGTTATTTCCAACCGGTATGGGACGGTTGGCGATAGGGAGCCTCTCATTTGTTGTTATATGCTTATTTATATGGTTGATTATTGGATGTTACTGTTGACAGCATGTCACTTATTATTTCCGCTGCTATCTATCTTATGTTAATCGATATTGGTCATTGCATATTAGCATGTCATGTAGTTGCATTAGTAACTTACTGAGATTTTATCTCACCCCGTTTATTTCCACCTTTGTTTTTCCTTAACCCCCCCCCCCAGGAGGAAAAGGATTAGGATTCGCGGATCGTGGAGGACGTCGAGAGGATTGAGATTTTGGGGCAGGTTGTTATGGATCGGTTTACATTATGTAAATGTATAACCTTTTGGGGATAGTTTTGCCTCTATTGACGTCATTAAGAATTGTAATATTTTGTATCTTTGGTGTGAGCTTGTGGAGCTTACACTAGTTGTTTTATGGTGTTGTTAAACTTGGATTTTCCAAACCTTGAATTAAAATCTTTTGGTTCAAAATGGAATTTTTAACTTCTATATTTTAGAGTTTTGGTTTTAAGTCGACGTCCAGCTCGCGGCCTCGGGCCCGCGGGGTTCGGGGACGCGACAGTTGGTATCAGAGCTGTGGTTTAGCTCTAAGTATAAGTCTAGGTGGACTAGTATGACCTAGGAGGGTAGTTGTGTTCGGAGTGAGTAACGATGAGTATTTTATGCAGGTATTTGTTGTGATGGCTAGAAGAAGATCGGGTGAAAGTTCTAGTGGGACTCAGAATCAGAATGGCCTATGGGAAGAAAACCGTGCAGTGTTCCAGGGCAGGTTTGAAGCGGCCGTGAAAGCAATTCGTGACCAAGGGTCGAGAGAGGAACATGTAGCACCTCCGCGGTATGGGTTGGAGCAGTTCTTAAAGTTGAAACCAAGTGAGTACGACGGTGAGCCTGATGTGAAGAAGGCCAAGCTATGGATAGAATCGATGGAGAAAATCTACGAGGTCTTTGGATGTACTGATGAGGATAGGGTTCTGTTTTCTGCTTATAAACTCGTGGGGACTGCGGAACATTGGTGGAAGGCACTGAAGACCAGTTGGGATGCGACTCTTGTACCATATCCTTGGGAGTGGTTCGTGAGGAAATTCAAGGATCATTTTATCTTTTTAGTAAATCAAAACCGGAAGGAGATCGAGTTCCTCAGCTTGGAGCAAGGCATGATGTCGGTAGCACAGTACTCGGCTAAGTTCACAGAATTAGCCAGGTGTTGTGAATACCTTGTGCGGACCGAGGAGCAGAAAGCGATGAGATTGATCTGGGGTTTGAAGACTTCTAATCGGACTCAGCTTTTAGCCCAAAGAATTCAACCTTTTCAGGATGCGGTGGATCAAGCCTACTTGATTGAGCAGGATATTGGGGAACACAAAAGGAAGACTGAGATGGTTAACCCGGGTAAGCAAGGAGGGCAGAGTAAGTCACAACAGCAACATTCGGATAACATAGGTAATTCTGGAGTGCAAACTCGATTCAGAAGGCAACTTCAAGGGCAACCAACAGTAAGAAATCAAGGTTCTTATAAAGGGACACGAAATGGGAAAGTCTGCAGCTTCTGTCAGAGGATAGGACACTCAGAAGACAAGTGTTGGAAGAAACAAGGAAAATGTGTTAATTGTGGTCGGTTTGGGCACTTTGCGAGAGACTGTACTAAATTCAGATATCAATCATCGGGAAGTGGAGCTGGTACTGCACAGGGTCAGAAGAGAGATGCTTCGGGGAACCCTAAGGTATAGGGCAGAGTAATTGCGATCAATCAGTACTCCCCAGGTAACGGATAATTTCAGGAGGTATTATTTTGCATCGTGAGAGCGAGCGCGTGCATTTTAGGGTCATCGCATTTATGTGTTTCTGTGCATTTAGTTGCATTTATTTCTTCTGAGTCTTTGACTTATGTGTTGTAGGTGTCTACTCCTATGGAGGAGTTTAGGGTGTCTGATGAAGTCTTATGTGCTTATGATGTGCTTAAGTATGGTTGTGTCTCACCTGCTAAATTAGCCATGTTGCTATTACAAGATTTTGATGTTACTATTGCTTTAATCTATTGTTGTAGGGGATTGTTATATTCTCCATTCCTAGTTTCTTAAAACTGTTTGAGACCATTCCTTTGGGTGGAGTTATACCTATCTTTTCTTAATTGAAATCCGAGTATTTAGTTTCGGTCAATTTGTTGGGCGTATCTATCATTCGTAAGATTTTCATTTTCCTCCGAATAGTACTTAGTGTTCGAGGAGAAGCTTGGGGTTAAATTGCATTGTTGTGGTACAAGGTTGTAGTACTAATATTTAGATCAATAGCCATATAGTATCGGTTGAGTTATAAGAGTTGAGGATTCACTGAGGATCTCTTGAGGGAAATTTTGGTCACTTTAAGTGCATCTCCGTGAATGTATCGGGATGGATTAGCATGAGAGGTGTACGATTTGTTATGGATGATGAGTTTGTTACAGGAGTTATAATCATTAGTGGTGGTAAGCGTGTTAAGTTAGAAATGACTAAGTACATTTTGGGAGAGTAATAATTTCTTGATTTATGTTAAAGGCATTTTGAAATTTTGGTTAGATAGTGGTTCTACGGTTCTAAATCCCTTCTTGATAGCGTTTCCCGAATTGGACCAAGAGTATGTGAAGTAAGTTGATTATCAATACTGGGGCATAATTAAGGAATATCATGAATTGGTATTGGTTCAGTTGGAACGTTACTAGCTAATTGGGTTATTATAATGGTAGTACCATTGAGCTTAAATATCATCAAGTCAATAAATGTATGCGTGAGAGACTAACTGGGTTTAGCTATTGAATTTAGAGTTCGTTGATTTCCTTTGGGTATATGAGCACGGATTATGACTTAAATGAGAGTTAAAGAAAATCTTTTGAAGATGAAATTTGGATCGTTTTGTGGACTATTGAGTACATTGAAGGGTTTAGGCTTCAAGACCAGATTAATGAAGGGATGAGAGTATAACATAGATTAAGTGGACACTTTGTACGAGGAATTTTGGGGTTGTATGGTGCTATTAATTTAAGGTGTTAACTCAAAGTGAAAGCACTATAATGGTAATCCATAGAGATGTAGCCATTTCGATGAATATTGTGGAAATAGAAATTCATTTAGCCTTTTTATATTTTTAAAGCTAATTAAGCTCGAGATTAAATGTGTTGAAATTCTGGGGAATAATACTAAGTATGCGATTTACAAATGGAAGTACCTTTGCGGTGTAGTTAAGGCTATGAATAAGGCGAGCTTGAGATATCTCGAGAATTAAGTATGGAAATAATTTGGATTCTTCGATTTTGAGTACGGATTTTGATTATTAATGAAGTTAATGATGGAACGATTCGGTTCATGAGGTAGTGTTATCGTAAGCATCATTTAAGGTTACCTTGCAGTGGGTTAGATTGGACAATTGAGGAATTTGAGAAATGTGAAAGTATCGTATCCGTAGCTAATTAGTCTTTCGGGTAAGTCTCGTTAAAATTCGGGTCGAATTTTCTTTAAGGGGGAGTGAATGTCACGACCCGAAATCTAGGCTCTATTTTATTAGTAATAAATAGTTATTATTTATTTATTTGCTTAAATATTTATTTAAATTATTATTTATTTAAATATTTATGTGTGCAATTTATGTGTTATAATAATTATGCCTAGCGTTTTATTCGAGTTATTCGGGCTAGTGTGGAAGTGTTGAGTCTTAATTGTTAGCCGGGAGTGTAGTAATTGTGTTAGTATGGGGAGGGGGTCTAATTGTAACATTTCAAAATAATTTTCCCCTACTTCCCTCACCTCCCTACTCTCCTCCCTCACTCTCTTCCTCCCATTCCCAGACAAGTCTCTCTCTCTCTCCTCCAAGTTTGGTAAGTTTTCTTCTTCTTCTTCTCTCTTCATTTTCTCCTTCTTCCTCTCATCTTTTCTCATTTCTTAAAACGTAAACATTGTTTAGATCGTCGATAGGATCGCGTAGACTCAAAAAGATTTGAAATCCATCAACTTTGAGAATTTGCAAGTAAGTTACTTTTTCCCCATTTAAATGCTAAAATGTTCATATCATGCTTATATGATGATTTATGTGTTATATTTGAAGTTTGGATGAGTTTGCAATTTATTTGGAATTTATTTGGGTTTTTGATAAAAAATGGTGAAATCTTGAATGTTGGTTTGATTCTTGATTTTTGGTTGTTAAATGTTGTTTTAGGAGTCCTTTTAGACTTATAAGTTGTTTTGGTACATTAGTACATGAGTTGGAAGTTGGGATTTTGGTTAAATGTGTTTTGGGTATAAAAATGGAAGAACCCATGTTGTTCTTCCCGATTCTGGCGATTCCGGCACGTTGTGCGACCGCCCAAAATAGTTTGGGCGACCGCGCACCTTTCTGAGAGTTTTTGTTCTTGTTTTGAGGCACTTTGGGCGACCGCACGACCCATCGTGGGCGGCCGCACAGATCTCTGAAAAATGCACATTTTGTTAAATTGTGTGACTAAAGAATACGTTTTGATCCAAATCTTGGGTGTCCTCCTAGTCGACCTTAGTGAACATTGTAGTGCACTCTAGTGATAGAATTGGGTCCCTTGTGATCAAGTTTGTGTTTGAAATTAATTAAGTGTTAATTGGGATTTGGAACGTCTTATTGAGGTATCGTTGGTTTGACTTATCTTTGCGAAGATCATCTGGTATAAGTTTGGGCATCTTATGATGTGTTCGTGGTTGTTCCAATCGAATTGATTTTCGAGTAAGACTTGGTCTAGGTTTTAGGCGATGTCCCATAGTACCTAGAGGGTTGTGGTTGAACACCAAAGTGTAGAGTTTAGTCCGGTCGTGATCATGTTCTAAAGATTAACCTTTTGATTCGTTTGGGGTTTGGGATTGGTTCGTTGAGGACGAAGGTAAAGCGTGTATTGGCGATTGGGTACCTACGATTTGATTAATCTTAAGGTGTATTCATTCTGGATTCCTACTTTGGAATTCCAGGTATGATGAGGTGGTTGAGTTCATAGTCCTAGTATATCTTTATGAGTAAATGTTTATGGTCGTTTCGGTCATAGTCCTTGTACTATTTGTGAGTTACCGTTTGGGTTGAGTTCTTTATGATTAACTTGTGGGTACCATATTTAGGACGTATTTGGTACGTGCCTTGTCTTGGAATCATCTTGTTTTAATGATCAATGTTGTTGTGCTCTTTTATGAGAAACTTCTTGTGTTCGTTGTTGTTGAACTCTTCATGAGTAATCGCTTGCATCTTTATGGTGATTAATTGGTGTGGTTCCCTACTTTGGAACTTTAAGTTATTATTCATGCTAAAATATTATTACTTAGCATTTAATTAGAAGCTCAGCTGGCATATTTGTTGCATCGGGCGATGGGAAGGATTATAATGGCAAAGCCAAGTCCATTATAATGTTGACCATTGTTTTGCCCTTACTATACCCCTTCTCCAGATTGGCCTTGGAAAGGATAAGTCAGCGTTCCTTTGTGAATGCATCTGGCTAATGGGCATGACTTTGTGTCATGGTCCTTGTCCCTTGTGACACTTTTATGATTTGGTTCCGGTACCGGGGTTTTCTCTTCGAGCTTTCATGCTGCTATGAAGATGTTGATTGTTGATTATTGAAGCTGCGCAGCGATCCTTTATTTGGATGTTCCGGTTTGGAAAACCTTGGCTATGTATCCACTTATGAGTGTTTATTTCAGCTTTATGTGTTGCATGTTGAGCTGGTCGTTATTTCCAACCGGTATGGGACGGTTGGCGATAGGGAGCCTCTCATTTGTTGTTATATGCTTATTTATATGGTTGATTATTGGATGTTACTGTTGACAGCATGTCACTTATTATTTCCGCTGCTATCTATCTTATGTTAATCGATATTGGTCATTGCATATTAGCATGTCATGTAGTTGCATTAGTAACTTACTGAGATTTTATCTCACCCCGTTTATTTCCACCTTTGTTTTTCCTTAACCCCCCCAAGGAGGAAAAGGATTAGGATTCGCGGATCGTGGAGGACGTCGAGAGGATTGAGATTTTGGGGCAGGTTGTTATGGATCGGTTTACATTATGTAAATGTATAACCTTTTGGGGATAGTTTTGCCTCTATTGACGTCATTAAGAATTGTAATATTTTGTATCTTTGGTGTGAGCTTGTGGAGCTTACACTAGTTGTTTTATGGTGTTGTTAAACTTGGATTTTCCAAACCTTGAATTAAAATCTTTTGGTTCAAAATGGAATTTTTAACTTCTATATTTTAGAGTTTTGGTTTTAAGTCGACGTCCATCTCGCGGCCTCGGGCCCGCGGGGTTCGGGGACGCGACAGAAATCATCTTAGCCGCACAGATGATGAGCTCGCATATGTGGCCTCGATCTGAGCCGTTAGTGTAGATACCCCGGGGAACCACGGCTTGGCTAGAGCGGTGAATTATCCCAGGATGTCTAACTTGTTGTAGATTGTTTAGAGTCGCCACCTATGTTTTTAAAGGAACATAAGAAAAACCTAGAAATAAGCTAATTTATGTACAAAACCAGAGATTCGGGAGAGAATGGTTCGGGGGTTAGGTGACGGAGTGGGAAGTACTTAAACACCCACTCCGCCCCGCTTACGCGGGTCTTGCTACTATTGGTGTTCTAATATTTACATGTCCTTCAATTAATTAAATAGAAATGTGCTAACAATTGTGTGAGAAGAAAAGGGGAAATAAAATAGAATTGTTTTATTTATTTAATGATAAAGATTACATGTAACAAGTAATGTTAAAGAATTACATTAAGAGATGAAGAGAAATTAACATGGTGAATTAAAGTTAAGATTAAAATGTAGGGAGATAACCTTAACTAACTTCAATATGTGAAGTAGTCATGTTGGTCATGTCCCATTAATGGGGATTGCATACATCAAGAAGAAGAAAACAAAGGAAGAAAATGGAGTTGTACCTTGAGAAAGAGGACTTGGAACCTTGACTTGAAAGTGTTGTTGTTGTAATGAAATTGTTGTAGAACAATTTGTGTAGAGTCTTGTTACTAAGAACTCTTGTTGGGAGAATTTGTGTATAATGTAGTTGGTGAATCAAGGTTGGAGTCCCAAAAAGAAGTCCCTTTCCAAGGTAGAAGATGATGGTTTTTATAGGTAAAAAAGAGAGGGAAATGATGGAGGGAAATTGGTCATCCATGTGAAATGGAATTGACCAATAGAAAATAAGATAAATAAAATAATAAATGAAAGAAATAAAAAAAAATCAAATAAAATAAAAATGAATCATTTTGTTTTAAAAAGATGGCTAGAATAATGGGATTGGGAGTTAATGAGAAAAGGGGGGATGAATGTGGATGTAAAAAGGGTTGTTTGTGATCAAGAAAAGATGTTTGTAAATAAGAAAAGGGAGGGAAATAAGGTGCAATCCGTTACTGCCAAAGTGGGAAGCGCGCGGGTCCGGATTTTGGGGCGGGACGCGCGCGCGGCTCACTGGCAGTGCCGGAAGCGCCCGCGGGTGAAAAATGACAGAATGACAGAATGACCCTAAAAGTTAACTCTGTTATGCAGTTTAGTCCAAAACTAACGGAATCAGTTAGGAACTTAACCGAAGTAACAGAAATCAACAAAAATAAGTTAAATAAAAATACTTTGTATGCAATCGGGGTGAGAGGTCCAAGGCGGGGTGTCTACAGAGCCCCTCGGCGACGTGGATTGCGAAGCAAAACGCGTCGACGAAAGTAAAAACACCCGCCGAGGACATCGACAAAGAAAAAGAAAGAAAAGAAAGCAAAGACTCGATGAAAGCAGTAATTTGAAATTGCTAGAGATAGGGGTGCGCTCCCTGTGTGAGCGTCTTTTGCTGGAGTGTTGTATTGGAGCTCATGGGAGCTTGTCTCGATAAGGACCGAGTTGTTGAGTTGGGGCTCATGGGAGCTTGTCTCGATATGGACCGAGTTGCCGACTTGGAGATCATGGGAGCTTGTCTCGATATGGACCGAGTTGCCGACTTGGAGCTCATGGGAGCTTGTCTCGATATGGACCGAGTTGCCGACTTGGAGCTCATGGGAGCTTGTCTCGATATGGACCGAGTTGCCGACTTAGAGCTCATGGGAGCTTGTCTCGATATGGACCGAGAGTCTCGATATGGACCGAGTTACCGACTTGGAGCTCATGGGAGCTTGTCTCGATATGGACCGAGTTGCCGACTTGGAGCTCATGGGAGCTTGTCTCGATATGGACCGAGTTGGAGCCGCATCTGTTTATGTTGTTGACTTTGTGGGGGTACCTGTTATGTGTGTGCTTGACAGGTATATGTGTTCTTGCAAGAAGATGCATGAAGTGTGAAATGAGAGAGAGAAATTGTGCTCGTGGTGTGATGGGATTTTGGAACACCCTTGCAATGAGAGAGAAGTAAGAATGTAGAGAGTGATCTTGTGTGCGGTGTGATTTTGAGGAAAGCATTGGATGTATTCATACCTTCACTTACCATTGCCGCTTGAGTGGAGATGGATTCTTGATGTCCGCGGAGGATTCTTTAATGGAGAATGTCCATTCTTTAGATGTTGATGAGAGAATGCCCTTGATGTTGGGTTGGCGAGATGGTACTCTGGATGATGGGTTGGTCGTGCCAAAGGCTGCCTACGTATCCCTTGAAGAGAATCAGACCAGCGTAGTTCAAGGATGATGGAGAACTCTGGGGAAGAAGCTATGGAGCAAAGCAAAGTAAAGCACATATTTTTGCACATAGAAGGAGAAAAAGAAAATTTTTTTTTTTTTTTTTTTAGATTAGTGGGTGAACCATTTTAGCCATTGTGTGTTTTGTAAAGCTAACCCAAGATCAAGTCATGCTCAGTCGAAGTCCGGATTGCCTCGCTTGAATTCTGTTGTCGCCGGTGTGCCCAACGAAGATTGATTGTTGGTCCCAAAGGGCAACAAGGGTATGAAAAATAGCTAGAGGGGGGGGTGAATAGCTGTTTTAAAATTCTTTTCGTACCCTTGAAAAACTCAATTGCGAATGCGCACTTTATCAAGTAAGCGTTATGAAATGCGCCTAAGTGAGTGAGTGAAATGCACAGCGGAATTTAGTAATGAAAAGTAGGCGCAAAGTGATAAAGGGAGCGCAACACACACACTAAGTATTTTGGCTCAAAGTGAGTGAAATAAGGAACTAAGGCAAATGATAAAACAAACACAACACAATTCAGTTCAATCAATCTACAATGAGTAAACAAGCAAATAGTGAGTGAAAATAATAACTTGAAAGAAATGACAAGATAATAACACAAGCTATTTGGAGAGGTTCGATCAATGAAAGATCTA
Organism: Campanula takesimana; assembly: GCA_026119855.1. NCBI lineage: Eukaryota > Viridiplantae > Streptophyta > Magnoliopsida > Asterales > Campanulaceae > Campanula > Campanula takesimana. The sequence continues at coordinate 8,514 of JAOWBW010002556.1, read as the reverse complement.
CGTCCTCTACCAAGATGGTTAGTCTTGGATTTCTAATCGAGATCTTATATAATGAGTGAGTGTTACAAATTACAATGTTTGAGCTTATACACTAACTCAAGATCTATTACTATGAAAGAACAAATCCAAAACAATAACCGGTGTATCTCTAAAAGATGAATCTAAATGATTAATCTTAAAGAGGTGCGTGTGTGTTCTTAGAATCAAGGCTCTTTAGATCTTTGAGATAGAGAGCACAAGAAACTAAAGTGTTAAGGCTTTGAAGATCTGGGCTAAGGATGAAGGTATGAAGATGTTCTTGAGAAATCTGGAAAAACGAAGGCAATCTTCAAATCTTCAACAAATGCTTTGAGAGAGAAATTCTTGAAATTCTTAGCAAAACTCAGCAACTTCAAAATGTTGAAGTTATGGGGTATTTATAGTGAACTTCAAAAAACTAGCCGTTTGGAAATCCTTGTGGATAAGATGAGCTGTCGTTCGTTGATTGGAGCATGCATATATTATGGCCATTTTGACACTCAACATAAAAGTGACCGTTATGGACGCGTGTCAACAGATTAGGCGCATATGCATCTTTTAACCACCGTTGGATCATTGGCGTAATTTTGAATTCTTTTCAAGTCTTCGAGTCTTCAATAAATCACTGAGTGTTTGAATAAACACTTTGAGGCGCGTTTGAGCCAAGAGGCGCATTTAGCCAATAGGCGCACAGTAAGCGTGCGCTTAAAACAAGGGGCGCATAGGCGCGTAAGCTTATGAAGAAATCCTTATGCGCGCGCTCTAAATGGCGCAAGGCGCGAGTGAAGAGGCGCATGGCGCGTGGCGCAGGAGGCGCATAAGCGCGGCTCAAACTCACTGAGTGATTTTTCTTGAAACTTGATCTTCTTGCCCTATTTCTAAGCCTATTCTATAACAATGGACAACCTAAAAAATGAAGTATAAATACTTCTTACATGTGGGTCTAAAGTCCATGAAATAAAACTTAGGTGATGGATCAATCAAATCTAATAAATCCTAATACATTAAAACTGAGATATATGTGGGCATACCCAACAATCTCCCCCTATTTGATTGATGCCATTACCTACTATATCAAGGACAAACATTATACTTGATAAAACATGTCCAAATGAATGAAATTGGTAATTCATGTCTCAAGTTAATGTACACACTAGTCCAAAATATAGATTCCTAATCTATTCCAATAAGAATAAAGAGTTACATATGGAAAGATAGAAACAACAGTTTAACACATTCAAGATGATATATGATTTTTAGTTTTGAAATGTGTTTAAACCAAGTTTAAACTTAATGCATGAAAGTATGAAACAATTCAATATGATGCATTATGAATTTAAACAATATTCATTGTTCTACAAACAAGGAGTTTGAGTGAACAAGGTTTGATAATAAGTGATGCATTGTTCTCATTAAAACTTGGGGTGTAAGAGTTACAAGTTACAAGTTTTGAATAGAACAAAAACAAAAGGTGCTAAAACAAGTAAGCACAAAATCACTATCACAAAAGAGATTGTTCTATTACAAAAGATTCTAAAAATTTACAAAAAAATAATAGAAGCTAAGGGTTGGGAGGCGCATCATCTTCCTTCAATCCTTCAACGATCTCTGAAACAGAACGCTGAATTTGCTTTGCGAGCTGATGACTACGGTTCGCTAACCCTTGAGTGTCCGTGACACTGGAGTGAGTAGCAGTAATACCGTCTCTAATATAACTCAAGTGATTCACATTGATGTTTTGGTATTCATCAATGGAACGCTGAGTGATCTGCTGCTGCTGTGAAATGTTTTCTTCCAAGATTTGAATGTGAGCTTCAATGGCATTTTGAGCCGTGATAATATCTGAAGAAATATGTTCAGCGCGTCTGTCAGAGCTTGAGTGAGCAGCAGTGAAATGAGTGACGACCAACTCTTTCAGGACATCCAACTTAGATACAAGCACATTCATATTTGATTGAGACGCAGCAGATTGAGGTATGAACGTAGGCGCAGAAGCGGTGGTTTGCGCCTGGTCAGTATGAGCTTGAACCTGAGTCTGCGCGGAGGAGGAGAAGGAGCAGAAAGTTTGGCCTTGAGAGAGTTCATCTCCCCCTTAATGGCAGCAATCTCTTCAGATTGATCAGTGAGTAAGGAAGTAAGAAGCTCAAAGTGAGACTTTATATGCGCCTGTCCTTGCTCTAAATTGGCTTGCCCCTGCTGTAAAGAATGAAGAATGGAAAGTACCTCGCTCAAATCAGGAGTAGACGGAGGAGGCGCAGGGGTAGAGAGTGGCGCATCATCTTGAAGGGGCGCAGAATCTTGAAGGGGCGCAGAAGGAGATGGAGGCGCAGGAGGAGGTGAATGAGTAGGAGACTCAAATTCATCGTCAGTTTCAATTTCAACAGTTTCAACAACAACTGTTTCAACATCAAAAGTTTCTGTTGAGATCGGATCTGGTCCAGGTGGAGGCGCAACTGGAGAAGGAGTGCGCTGAGGGATGGTCTCTTGCTCCCCTGAACGGGTTCCTCAATGTCTGAAATGTCATCGCCGAAGAAATCAGAGAGGAGTTGTGCCCTTGACATATTGGAAGGTTGAAATTTGAATGAGGGCGCACGAGGAGTGGGGGCGCGTTGAGAAGGAGCGCGCTGGGAAGGCGCGGAAACAGAAGGCCCTTTCTCAATATCTGCGCTTGATCCGGCGCCTTTCATGCGCTCTAACTTTTCTGACTCAGCAGCTTGTTTGGCTAGAAAGTCTTCATCTCTTTTTCGTTGAGCCTCAAGCCTGCTGGCTTCCTGCGCTAGCCTCAGATCTCGCTCATCATCAGTTTCAAATCTAGTGCGTTTGACAGGCGCAGGAGTAGGGTCATCAACTACCCGTTTGCCTTTGCTTTTATCTGCGCCTGGCACTGGATCTGCGCTTTGTCTAGCGCTTGCTTTTACTGCGCTCTTTAATAATGGTGCGCTTTTAAGGACTGGCGCATCATCGGTCTCTGTGTCTTCATCTACTAAGCCTTCAACAGTCTTGATTTGGATTCCTTTTGCGCGCTTTGTGGGCTTCTTCCTGCGCTTCTTGAGGTCCAAACTAGCTTTACCAAACATTGGAACATCGTTGATCTTGTACTCCGGATTCTCATTCAAAAACTTAACTAACTCAGGGTAAGTTAGAAAAAGTTTTGTGAGAATAAGGCAGTGTGAGCGGAATCGGGTCTTTCCATCACTTTTGTTCTTCACAAATTTATCAATTTGCTCACGCAGAGTCTTGAACAGAATATGAGGCCAGTGAAGCGTCTCCTTGGCCATGATAGCAGCTGTGTATTCCCATTGTTCAACCGTGAATCGGTTTACGTTCCCAGTTTTGAACACTATTGAAGTTCCCACCAAGTGAGCGATGTGAGTCAAGAGTTCTCCACCATCTCGAATTTCGGTGTTTTTGATATTGTTTTGAAGCGTGGGAATATTTAGAAGTGAGGCAGCCATCTTGTTCTGATCATCAATTGAGTAAGTCATCGGGCGCCCAATAATGCGATCTTCACCGGTAGATGGAAAACCGAGCAAGTGTCGAATCACAGATGATGAAATATGGACGTCAACATTTTGAACGCGCGCCTCAATCCGGTAGTGAGTGCGCCCATTTACGTCAATTTCCACTAGAACAGCAGTGGAGAAGAACTCATCCACGAGGAGCGCAGAGAAGAAATCTTGGTCCATGGTGAATAAAGGGAGCAGACCAGCGACGCGCAGAGTCTCTATTATTTCTCTTCCCATCACTTCACCAGATAACTCCAATAGATCAAGAGTTTCTTCAAGTTTGAAATTTGCAAGGTCCTGAAAAAAAAATGATTGATGTTAGAAGTGATATAGGCGCATAGAAACATAAAATGATCAAAGTAACATAGGCGTATGAAATATATAGGCGCATAATTGAAACAGGCGCACAAAATTATAGAGAATCAAGGCGCATGATTGAATTAGGCGCATAAAATATTGAAGGCGCATAGAGTTACAAGGCGCATAATATGGTTCTATGTGAATACTAAGGAAAAATTAAAACAACGAAATTTGACTAAGTACGAAGTTAGGCGCATAAGGTTTTTAGGCGCAGAATGATTTAAGCGCATATACAAGTAGAGGCGCATAAATCATTCAGGCGCATAAAAAATAGGCGCATGACTTGAAAATTTTTACTTAGAAAGAAAAACAAACAACAAGCATTCAAATGAAAGAAATGAAAATCAAAAAGTTCAAATTTTCGAAAACAAGTTAGAAAATTTTTAGAGACCAAAACATGCATAAATGACGAAGAACACGAAGAACGACCCTTGAATGCTCGAAGAACACCAAGAACACGAAAATCATGAAACTTCACCAAACTAGACAAATAATATATCAAAAATGACCGCATGACGACAAGGAATCTAAATATGAAACAAAAATAAGAACAAATCAATAATGAAAGCACAATGATCAAAAGAAAGCCCGAAAATTTTGAAAAATTTTGAAAACAAAAACTCAGATTTGTAACAAACAGAGCATTGATCGTTAAAATGTTGGTTTTAAAAGATTCGAAATCAAGATAGAACACAACCCAACAAACGATATAGAAAACGGATCATCGAATCAGAGAAATCAAAGAAAATGAATCCGGGTTTTAAAAAAAACGAAAAACATCACTGAAAATGACGAAAAAAAACAGAAATATAAGGAGATTAAAGGTTGAGAATTCATACCATATCGTCTTGTGTAGATGTTGATGCTTTCTTAGGACCCATAAACTTATATATATGAATGTAAAATGAAGAAGAAAATGAAGATGAAGAGAAGGAGGCGAGTCTGGGAGAGAGGGAGTGAGACGGGGAGAGAGAGAGAAATAGAGTAGGTGAGAAGAGAGGAAGGTGATGATGTGTTTTTATAGGTTTAGGTTTAAAATTTGCACTGATAAAGCAAAAACACAGTCAAAAATTTAAAAAAATGAGAAGTTGAAGGGATGGCATTTATGAGGGATTTGAAATGGCGGCTCATCATGATAGGTGCATTAAATGCTGAATGACACAAAGTGTCATGATGTGACATTTAGGTTTTTGAAAAACTGCTCCACTTTCCCTTTAAGTGTATGAGCAATTTTGACTAATTTTTGCACAAACACACAAAAACATCTATTTGGTGTAAGTTTGGGGTGCAAGAAAATATCCCAGAAAATAAAATTTTTCGAAAAGCGTAAAACGAGGGAAAAATTTTAATTGCACAAGTACCCTTGAACATTAAAGGAATGTCAAAAGACATAGATTCCTATAATAAATGAACAGAATGAACATACCTGGTACTTGTGTATTTATACGTTCAATCATTGAAATTGAATTTTGAGAAATGATTGAGCCGCAATAGTTAATGCGCGCTCATGAAGAGGCGCATTACTTCAGCAAGGCGCATACTCATCTAGGCGCATTATTCATCAAGGCGCATTACACATCAAGGCGCGCAAAGATGGTTGACGCGCGCGCATGAATTGATAGGCGCGCAGATATTGTGCGCGCAGAAAACGAGAGATGGGGCGCGTAGTAGTAAGGCGCATAGATGGCGCATAATTTCCTTGAAACTTTTGAAAAAATTGATTTAATCATTTGTACCTAATATACTCATAACTCAACACAACATAAAATCATTAGTATTGACAAAACTATATGAATTAGTTGAGTTCAAGCATACCCATTTCACCTCTCAAAAACATGAACCGTTTCGCGTCAAGTGCTTTAGTTAGAATGTCGGCGATTTGATAGTCGGTTCCCACGTGTTCCAAATGAATATTGCCTTTTTCCACTGGTCTTTGAGGAAGTGATATTTGATTTCGATGTGCTTGGTCTTTGAGTGCATGACAGGATTTTCAGAAACCGCAATTGGTTGATGTATTGTCGCAGTAGATGGGACAATTTTCTTCGATGATATCATAGTCCACCAATTGCTGCTTCATCCAGAGTATTTGACAACAACAACTTCCCGCAGCGATATATTCGGCTTCGGTTGTTGAGACAGATAATGAAGCTTGTTTCTTACTCGCCCATGACACAAGTTATATCCGAGGAAATGACAAGTGCCACTTGTGCTTTTCCTATCAATTGTGCACGCTGCATAATCCGCATCTGAGTAACCTACAAGTTTAAAGTTCGAATCTTTGGTGTACCAAAGTCCAAGGTTAACAGTGCCAGAGAGATATCTTATAATACGTTTCACAGCAATTAAGTGTGCTTCTCTAGGGTCGGATTGATAACGAGCACAAACACAACACGTAAACATAATATCGGGCCTGCTAGCAGTAAGATAAAAGGAGTGAGCCAACATACCTCGATAGAGCGTTTGATCAACACGTGTACCTTTTAGATCTTTGTCGAGTTTGTGGCGGTGGCCATTGGAGATCGTATGATTTAGCGTTCTCAAGTCCAAACTTCTGATTAAGTCCTTTGTGTATTTGGATTGGTTGATATAAAATGCCTTCACTCATTTGCTTGATTTGAAGCCCGAGGAAGAATGTGAGTTCTCCCATCATGCTCATTCAAACTTGCTCTTCATTAGTTTCTCAAAACGCTTGCACAACAATTCATTAGTAGAACCAAATATAATATCATCAACATAAATTTGAACAAGTAATTTAGGTGACCATTATGTTTGGCAATGAAAAGAGTTGTATCGATTTTACCGCGAGTGAAGCCTTTTTCGATGAGAAACTTGGATAGTGTATCATACCATGCTCTGGTGCTTGTTTGAGTCCATACAAAGCTTTCTGGAGTTTGTACACATGATTTGGAAATTGTGAATCTTCAAACCCAGGTGGTTGAGCAACATAGACTTGTTCTTGGAGTTCACCATTTTAGAAACGCGCTCTTCACATCCATTTGATATAACTTGAAGTTCTTGTGAGCGGCGTAAGCTAGAAATAATCTGATAGCTTCAAGTATTGCTACGGGCGCAAAAGTTTCATCGTAATCAATTCCTTCTTCTTGCCTATAGCCTTGTGCAACCAATCTTGCTTTGTTTCTCGTGATGGTTCCATTCTCATCCATCTTGTTCCTGAACACCCATTTCGTACCAATCACTCCTGATCATTTGGTCTTGGAACAAGAGTCCAAACCTTACATCGTTCAAATTGATTGAGTTCTTCTTGCATTGCAATAACCCAATTAGGATCTTGGAGTGCTTCATCAGCCTTCTTCGGTTCAATTTGAGAGATAAAAGCAGTGTAAGCATCAAAGTTTGTAGCTCTCCTGTACGAACACCAACTTGTAAATCACCGATGATATTAGCAATTGGGTGACCTCTAACTTCACGAATTTCAGGAGGTAAGTTAGGTTGAGTCGTAGAAACTTGAAGATCTTCAATTGGTACCTCTTCACCAGATTCAAAGTCATTGAAATTTGGGGGTGCAACTGGCTCAGAATTGAAATTTGGGTTTACACCAGATGCAGCAGTAGAAATATGGCGCGTAAGAGGAATCATGAGGCGCATCATTGAGTGAGGCGCAATAGAGGATTCACCAGGCGCATAATACATTGAAATTAGGCGCATTTGATGTAGATGGATTTCCTTGTGTTGATAGATTCTGACCTTGAGCGCCGTGGGAGCAACGTAAATAGAGAGCACCTGTATCATTTAACTCAATAGAATCATCAGCAACATTTGGAGCCAAATGTGGCTCAAGGAGAGAATGTTCATCAAAAGTAACATGTACAGATCAACTATCACTAATGTAGTTCTATTGAAAAACACGAAAAGCTTTAGAGTGTTTGGCATACCCAACAAAAATACCTTCGTCGCTTTGGCATCGAATTTACCTCTATGTTCGTTTCCGTTGTAGAGGATATAGCATTTGCAACCAAGATCTCTGAAGAATGCAATGTTGGGAGTGTTACCACGCCAAAGTTCATACGGCGTCTTGTTGTGAAGTTTGTTGATGAGGGAACGATTTTGAGTAAAACATGCAGTGTTGATAGCTTCTTCCCAAAGTACTTAGGCAATTTTAGCTTCAGCTATCATCGTCTTTCCCGCTTCAATCAACGTTCTATTCTTTCGTTCAACGACGCCATTTTGTTGAGGAACTCCGGCGGTTGAAAAGTTGTGATCTATCCCATGATCTTCACAATATCGAGCAACACCGTTATTTTTGAATTCTGTTCCATTGTCGGATCGAACACTAACGATGTCATCTTCTTTTGGGTTGGAGCAGTCGAATAAGGTAGTGAGAATATCATAACAATCATCTTGTTAATCATCATCTCTACCCATGTATATCTTGAATAATCATCCACCACAACTAGAGTATACTTGTTTCTACGAATGCTTGCGGTGGAAACTGGTCCAAATAGATCAATGTGAAGCAGTTGCAAACATCTTGTAGTTGAAGGATTTGACTTGCTTGAAAATGAGCTTTCGGTTGTTTGCCAAGTTGACATGCGGCGCACTTTTTGTCATGATGATCAGCAACTTTGGGAAGTCCTTGACAAGATTATTCCTGCTGAGTTAGATAGATACT
>JAOWBW010002555.1:0-69597 GCA_026119855.1 Campanula takesimana | reverse complement strand
TGGTGTGAGAGCCCGCGCCCGAGATGATCGGATCACCGCGAAATGACCGCACGTGAAAGCGGTTCGCGCCCGTCTCGTGCTGATGCGCTTTTTGGAAATGCGCTCGGTTTCCACACAATGGTTTCTCTTGATGCTGTGATTTGATTGCAAGAGTCGCCACCTCATTTTGATTTTAGGAAAAATGAAGAAAAAACCTTTTTTGAGAAAATGGGTTCGGGGGCTAAGTTACGAGAAGAGAAGGGGTTAGGCACTCTTCTCTCCCGTGATGGTCTCTATATGCGTGCCACTTATATTCAATTTTATGCCTTTTAATTTGGATTTTATGCCCTACCAAAAAATGGTGATGAAATATATATGGAGGTCTTCCTATTCTAGGAAGTTTCATTTTTATTCACAACCGGAACTCGGTTTGAGTGGATTCCCCGATTGGTTTTCAAGAATGGTTTGATCATATCAAGCAATAATACATCCACGGGAGGGGAGATTACACAATTACACATATACAAAAATAGGGGAGACAAATCCCACAAATAATAATAAATATCCTCGACGGTGCTTTTGTTGATTTCGGTGACACTTTCCGTCCCCGAGCCGTCGTACCTGTCCTAAAATCAATCCGATTCCAAAAATAAAAATTGGGGTAATCCCTGAATACTAGGGATCACAAGGGAGTTTTTTAGACTTTTTGGACCAAGTTTAGGCCCCAAACACATGCAATAAGTTGATCACAAAATTCAGCCCAGAAAAGGCAAACAGAAACCTTAGCATGTTTATCACCAATTTTCACCATCTTAGATTGGGAATATGACAAAACCCAAAGAACAAAAGTTGAATACCACGCATAAAAATGAAGATCCCAAAATTGGAGTTCATAGGATGGTTTAGTGGTTCAAAAGTTTCTGACATTTCAATGTCAGAAACTGGAAGTGCAGAATCTGAATTTTGAGTTTGAAACATATGTTTGAAAGGAGCACTTCCGTGATCCAAAAAAAGTATATAAAAAATATTATAATCATCCTGAGTTCGTGTAGAACAAAATCCATGTTTTGATCTTTGTCCAGAAAATTATTTTTCATCAAGTTTGAAGCCCAAGAACACAGCAAAGTACCACAGTGAATAAACAACTCAGAATCACTGAGACCCAAATTTATGCATGAAAATATGATCTAGGCATGGAATATGAACATGAAACTTTAGGATCATATATTTCAACATGTTATGAACAACTTTGTTCTTTGACCTAAACCAGAAAACCACTCTAAGATGGATTTACAAGCTCATCAAAATCAAGACTCTATACAGAAAGTAAAAACTGATTATATGAGCATGATTATAGACCTCAAAACACTACTATATCTTCAAACCAAGGCATGAAACTCAAGGACTTTGATATTAACATGTTAAAAACATTATCCAAGAGCTATTTCTCAACAAAATAATGATTTCACATGCATGATCATGAAGGAAAGCCAAAGAGGGCAGATTTACGCCCTTTGAGAGAAACATGAAGATTTTCATACACAAATTAAAGCATATGAATATTATGACTATTATGAACATATATAAACATAATAAACTGAGTATTAGCATCACATGATCATCATTTATATACATAAACAAAGCTTTACAAAGCTAAAAAAAACATGGAAGATGAAGGAAACCTAGTCATTATTTGACTAGGTTCCAAACCACTCCCATTATTGCTTACATATCTAAGAGCCAAGGTTTACATAGAGTTTTACCTAGCTTTTGAGATTATGGGTGCTCCTTTGTCAACCAAGGGAAGACTTTTTCTTTTCTTTTTGCTTTGTGTTTGATCAAAGTTTTGGCTTTGATGTGTTTTTTGGGTTTGTTTGGTGATTTATGGGTGGTGTAGGGGTGGGGTATGAGTGGTGGGTGGTGATGGTGTGGTGGTGGTGTTCTTGTTGAGAGAGAATGAGAGTGGAGGATGGTAGGGTTTTTTTTTTCTTTTGTTTTTGTTTTTTTTGTGTCTCTTTTTTGAAATGGATGAGAGTGGTGTATATAGGAGGAGGGAGGTGGTAAATTGGTTGTAACTTGGAGGGGGGAGGTTGTAAATTGGTGGATTCATCATCTATCCTTCTTGACTAAGGCTTAAAGTCATCTTCCTTATCTCTGTTCCGGCTTTCCGCTCCGCAACTGCTCCGTTGTGCGCGTCTCCGGTCCGGTTGTCCGTTGTGGCGAGTCCAACATGAAAGTTGCTCGGAATATTTTTCTGGTCAGGCCGGTATATCTGAAATATTTTTATGAGCAAGGAACGACAATAATATATTTTTTCCTCTTCTTGACCAATTGATAAGATATTTTGAGATATTTTCCAATTTGGATAACCATCTTTCCGCTCCGGCTTTTCGCTCCGTAACTGCTCCGTTGTGCGCGCCTCCGGTGTCCCGGTTGTCCGCGAGTCCAACATGAAAGTTGCTCAGAATATTTTTCTGGTCAGGCCGGTATATCTGAAAATTTTATGAGCAAGGAACGACAATAATATATTTTTTTGCTCTTCTTGACCAGTTGATAAGATATTTTGAGATATTTTTCAATTTGGATAACCATCTTTCCGGCTCCGGCTTCCGCTCCGTCGTGCGCGCTCCGGTGTCCCGGGTGTCCGCGGGGGCCAAACATGAAAGTTGCTTGAATAATTTTGTGGTCACGCCGGTATATCTGAAATATGTCAATTAGCAAGGAAAGGTAATAATATATTTTTAATGCACAGAATGGATAACAGCGAGCAGTTCGGGGGTTGCGGGCCCCGTTTCCGGTCCCGCACTCGAAAAACGAAATTTTGCCTGTTTGCTCGTTTTTTCGCTCTGATCATGAATTTGAAGTCCGTTTATCCATTCGATGCACCGATAAGGCTCACGGCAGTCCCGCACAGCCAAATCGAGGGTTTTAGGTCAATTTTCGGGTTTAGACCGATTCAAGGTGGGTTTTTAGGGGTGCGAGATCAGGGTATCTACAGAGCCCTCGTCAAATCTCCTGGTTAAAGGGGATTCTACGATTCACTAAGAGACACTCGATCTCGTCTAGGGTGTAACGGCTGGGTCCAAGGTAGGACTTCCTACGTATCTCTTTCGAGAATCAAGCCTCCGTAGTTCTAACTCAAACTATCAATCAAACACAGACAATGGTCGGTTCCGGTTTCCCGGTTTACCTACGTATCTCTCTCGAGAATCAGACCAAACGTAGTTCAGGTTTATTAAAATTTAAAGCAGGGGTAGCATTGAGATGCGATATCTCTTTGCTGGGGATGGGGGTTGGCATTGAGACATGGTTATGAGAATGGGCGACTGAGCTCACCAAGGTAAGCTGCCTACGTATCCCTTGCGGGAATCAAATCGCGGCGTAGTTCTGGGGAGGTACAACTCGGGCCCCCGAGATGACCAAGGTGGAATAACATAACTTCAACTGGGGAACGTACGACGTTGCGCAGTTCGGGGGAGGTAATCTCGGGCGCCCGAGAAGACCAGGGTGGAACAACATAGCATTGCTGGGGAGTTGCATTGAGAAGCGAAGTCTCTTTGCTGGGGGGTTGGTATTTGACCAACAAATTGCGAGAATGGCGACTGAGTCCAACGTTGTGAACTGCCTACGTATCCCGCCGTGGGAATCAAGTCGAGTCGTAGTTCTGATTAGAACCGACTCGAACAATTAAGAGAAGGTTAAGACCAACACGACTCAAGGGTTGACGCAAGGTACAATCCGAGTAAAGGGTGCATTGAGATTTGATCTCTCTTTGCAAAGGGATGGAAATCATGAAGGGAGAACGTACGACGTTGCGCAGTTCGGGGAGGTAATCTCGGGCGCCGGAGAAGACCAAGCTGGAACAACATATCTTTCAAAAGGGGGACCTACGACGTTGCGCAGTTCGGGGGAAGTAATCCCGATCTTTCGAGAAAACTGAGGGAAATAAACAACTGAAGCCATTTATGTACACAAACTAAAATCAAGGATACGCTGCATTCTGCGCCGTCCAGATTCTTCTGCCTTTGTTTTTGCTGTGTGATGAGATTTTTGTACTTTTTTAAGCGAGAGACCACCGCTTTGTGTGATCCACTGGTGCTGTTTTAACCCCGACTGATTCTTTTTGCTATTGGGAGGGATAACAGGATCGGCTTCGTCCGTTGATCTGCAAGTTAGCTTTGCATGCAGTGGCAGATGTGATTCACACAGATAAAAATTGGATTATTCTGACCGAACACAATCTTTCTTTTATTCTGAAATTCCGGATACTCTTTTTTTTTTTTTAAATGACACCGACTCGCGATTAATGACCACACTGAATCAAGCCCGGATTTCAGAGGGCGGCTGCGGTTATATTCATGATAAAGGGGACAAGGTTCAATGCCTAGGGATGAGGACAAGGAAAATGTCAGCTTTTCTAAGAGCCGCCGTACGGACGACTGACACCTTCTGCTGGGTTTTTGACTTTTCGAACCTTGCTTTTGGCTAGGGGGACGGGGAGACAACCCCTTTTGGAATACTGATGATTTAGGCCGAGTTTTTGGGAGGTTATAAAAGGGGAGGGGGAGCTCTCTTATTTCTCACACCAACCAACTTCTCCTTCTTTCCTGCTTTGCATCCTTTAGCTCATTTCCCTTCTAAAATGGCTAATCTTGGCCAAACCCTGGTTAACATCGAAGAATACCGGGTAGGACTCGACTGCTGGGTGAATTCATACCCAAATAAGTACGAGCGGTGCTAGAAGAAAACTATCATTTCAAGTTGCTCTTTACTCTGAGGAAGCTTCCCATTCAGTGGGAGATGATCCGCGGTGCTTCTGTTTTCTGGTCAACCCGGACCCACTTGTTCAATTTCAATCAAGACGAACTGTGTCCCACCTTTGAGGAATTCTGCGCCATTACAGGCAATACCATTTACGGCGAGGCCATGGTGCCCACTTCCCGCAGGACACCTGCTCGGTGGCTCATTGAAACCTTCGGCTTTGATATTGACTTCTCAAGGGTTCTCCTTCATGGGACCCACCTTGACATTACTTGCTTCCCCGAACTCTTTGGCGAGGCTGACCCTCATAACCGGTGTACTCCGACGTAGGGACTTTGCCTTGGTTATGTGCCTATTTGCAGAGATGTTTTTCGTTTCTTACGATGGCTTCATCGACTCAAGGATGGTGGACATCGTTGATTCTTGCAAGCGTGGTGCCGGCAACGTGATGACTGTCCTCTTGGCTGAGACTTTGCATGGGCTGGACGGCTACTATCCCAGAGGTGATGCTTTCACGTCGGGCAGCCCCATTCTATTGCAGATCTGGCTTCAGGAGCATCTCAAGATCATTCGGCCGGTGTCGAATCCAGACTATACCCCTTCTATGCTTCCAAGGCGAGGTTTATACAGGCAAAACTGCACTACCGTCAAGGAGTGGGTTGGACACTTTTGGCGGATCACATCGGCAGACATCACGTGGGTGCTCCGCATTGGGGTTTGAGCAGGTATCTCATTACGAGTGCGGGTCATTCCTTCATCTGGCTGGCTGGGCTTCGCTCACCACTTTCTACTTGGGCCAACGGGTGGCTCGCCAGTTCGGACAAGTCCAAGGGATCCCCTTTTCTGACCTTCCCATCACAGATAATTTGCCGGTGAGTACCAACATATGCAACTTGATCAAAGAGGTTTGGTATCAGAATGGTGCACACATCGGTCGAGGCAGGCGCCGGGGTGAAGGGGACACATTTTATGAACCCACTTTGGAATATCTTGAGTGGTTGGGCCCTCAAATTGCTGAAGAAACCGCTACCATTGCAGCTTTGGTACTGGAGCTCGTAGGTCCAGAAATTCTGTCTGGGGATTACTATTCCCAGATAACAGGGCCGACAGTTTTCCAGAATCAGATTGGCGGGAGTCAACCACGCAGCGGTCATCGATCCGGACGCCGCAGAAATGATCGGGGCTCAACTTCAAGGAACACCAGCCTGATGCAACGAACTCTGAGAATCAAAGGGGAGAAAGCTCGACGGGTCCTTATCCGAACGTGTTCGATCGTCTCAGTCCCTGAATAAAGTTTCAGTTATTTTCGCTTTAATCCTTGGTTGCCACGCCAAGATGATGTGTTTTTATTTCAAAGTTTGTTGTGTTTGTTTTTCCTTTTGAATGTAATGTTTGCAAGTTCAACGTGGGGAATAAAAAGCTTTCTTTACTTTTAATGACCGGACCCGAAGGTTGCCTACGTTCCTCTTTAGAGGCTCAGGTCAACGTAGTTCGACACAGTTACATGAAATTTTGCGCGCCTCCTGTTTTTACCTAGAACTGCCCTTTCGGGTTTTCACCTCTAGTGGGGCTGTCTTTTGCGCTTTTTTTTTTTTTTTTTACAGACTCGATAGGAACACAAATCTCTGCGTCTTCTACGCATAATACTTCTTCAATTTGCTGAGGTTGCAGGGCTGAACAAGGTCTTCTCCAAATTCAGTTTGCAGGAACACGGCTCCACCAGACTGTATCTTCTTGACAATGTAGGGGCCCAACCACGGAGACTTCCATTTCCCTCGGGGTCGACATAACTTGGTGGCTTTTCGCAGCACAAGATCTCCATTTTGATATTGCGGTCTTTCACTTTCTTGTTAAATGCTCTGCAATTCTGCGCTGGTACGCACGATTGTGCTCAAGGGCCAACAACCGCTTTTCATCGAGCAATGCTAACTCTTCATGGCGACTTTGTAACCAATCAACTTCAGACACTTGATTCTCAAGTAGCACTCTCATAGAGGGATTTCAAGCTCAATCGGGAGAACTGCTTCCATGCCATATGCAAGTGAATAAGGAGTAGCCCCAGTCGGTGTCGAACAGATGTGCGGTATCCCCACAAGGCTAAAGGCAGCTTCTCGGACCAATTTTTCCAGTGATAGCCATCTTTCTAATGATGTTCTCCAGGGTTTGTTCGCCGCTTCTACCGCTTCATTGGCTTGGGGTCGATAGGGGGATGACTTGTGTCTGACCACCCGGAATTCGTCAAGCAATCGGTTGACTTCCCCTTCAAAGTGAGTTCCATTATCTGAGATCATCTCATAAGGGACCCCATATCTGTAGAAAATGTTGGTACGAATGAACTCGGCTACCTTCTTGGCATTCAAAACTTTGTAAGCAGCGGCCTCAACCCACTTGGTGAAGTAATCGATAGCTACGAGCACGTATTCTTGCCCACCCGAACCTTTCGGTTTGACCTGACCAATAACATCTATCCCCCATGTGGAGAAAGGCCAAGGAGCAGTTGATTGATAAAGAACGTGTGGCGGCAGATGTTGTAGACTAGCGTACCGCTGACACTGATCACAGGTTCGCACTTTCATCATACAATCCTTTTCCATCGTGGTCCAGTAGTACCCTTGCCTCACTATCTTCTTAGCGAGCATGTGCCCATTCATGTGGGGTCCACACTGTCCCCCATGGATTTCATGTCCGAAAACACCAAATGGGAGGCCCATCTGCGCATTGCAATCCTTGCCCTTTTGTCCCTTTCTGGAGGGTAGGTCCCATTCCTGAGCACATTCCATACGTCTGTATACCACGGCTCTTCATTCTCTTCGCTTTCTAGCTCAATATCCAGGCAGTAGGCTGGGATTGATCTCTTACTAACCAAAAACGGCTTTACCATAACATCTGCAGGGAATTCCATGATGGAAGCTAGGGTAGCCAATGCATCTGCGAATCTGCTTCGGTCCCTTGGGAGATAATGGAATGAGATATCTGAGAAGCGTTCTGTGAGCGCTACCAGTCGAATATGATACTGCTGTAGTCTTGGATCCAGGATTTTCCATTTTCCCTCGACCTGATTTGATGATCAAGGCGGAGTCCCCGAACACTTCAATTTCTTTGACCCCTCGATTTAATGCTTCTCCCAGGCCGGCGATGCAAGCCTCATACTCTGCTGTGTTATTCGAACAGTCGAAGTCTAACCGGATAGCAATGGGCGTGTGCGCATCACTTGGATCAATGAGCAAGATTCCAATTCCGAAACCTCTCTTGTTGGCAGCCCCATCAAAGAAGAGTTGCCACTTATTCTCCGAACAATCAACAGTGTAGATCCCTTCATCGGGAAACTGAGCTTCTGGTCGGGCTCAAGATCAAGAGCCAAATCTGCAAGCTGGTCTGCTATCACCCTTCCTTTAATGGACTTAGGCGTTGCGTAAGTCATATCAAACTCGCTTAAGAGAAAAGCCCACTTGGCCACTCGATGGACATGGTTGGCCTTTCGAGGATGTACTTCACTGGATCCATTCGGGATATAATCTGGACAGGTAAGGATTGCAGATAAATTTTTAATCGCTGCGAGACCCAAACCAAACCGGTACATGCCTTTTCCAACGCTGAGTATTCAATTCACTCCCTTGTAGCTTTCTGCTAACAAAATAGATGGCACTTTCCACCCAGGAGTCCTCTTTTTTCTTGTGCAAGCATTGCTCCTACTGCAGTATCAGTAACTGTTAGGTACAGTCGTAAGGGTTTGTACGAATGAGGTGGCGCCAAGACGGTGGGCTTGTCAAGTATTCTTTGACCTTTTCAAAAGCAATCTGGCATTCTTCATCCCATGATCGATCGGTGTCCTTTTTTAGGAGCTTAAAGAGCGGTTCACACATCATGGTTAACTGCCGTATGAATCTGCTAATGTATTGAATCCTTCCCAAGAAACCTTTCACCTCTTTTTGAGTTCGAGGTTGAGGCATTTCTGTGATGGCTTTATTGTCGGGTCGACTTCAATCCCTTTTTCAGTTACCAAGAAACCTAAGACTTTGCCTCGGACAGTACCGAATGTGCATTTAGCAGGATTCAATTTCATGTGGTACTTCCGCAACCTTTCGAAGAACTTTCTGAGGTCAATCAGATGTGCGCCTTCTTCAATGAGTGACAATCATGTCATCCACGTAGATTTCAAGCTCTTTGTGGATCATGTCATGAAAAGGGTCGTAGCACCTCTTTCATTTTAGATTTCATGAAAAAAGCTTTTTAAGAACCGAAAGGCATCACAGTATAGCAGAACGTCCCCACGGGGTGATGAAGAAGTTCTCTTGATCTTCTACTGCCATCTTAATTTGGTTATAACCCGCCATTCATCAACGAACGACTTCACTTTGTGCATTGCAACCGAGTCCACCAAAATGTCAATATTTGGTAACGGGAAATCATCCTTCGGGCAAGCCTTGTTGAGGTCTCTGAAATCAACACATATCCGGACTTTGCCGTTCGCCTTTTAACTGTGACCATATTGGACAACCATTGGGGATACTCCACAACTCGGATGAAGCCTACTTGTAGCAGCCTCTCGATCTCCTCTTTAACCTGAAGGGCCCACTGCGGCTTGATTCTGCGTAGTTTCTGCTTGACCGGTTTTGGCGTCAGGAAAGGTAGGAATTCGGTGTTCCACGATCGTCGGATCTAACCCTGGCATGTCTTCATACGACCAGGCAAACACATCAACAAATTCTTTGAGTAAACTGATCAGCTGTTCCCTGTCAGCCCCTTGCATGAAGCTCCCGATCTTCATTTCTTTGACTTCTTCATTCAGCCCCAGATTGATGGTAGACAGATTTTCCCCACAGGCTTCTAATTTTCGTTCCCCACGCTGTTTTGCTAACCTGTTTAACTCGATTAAATAGTCTTTTCATCTTGACTTATGTTTTTTAAAGATTCATGATTAACTTTAGTTGTTGTTAAATTTTCATTTGTTAAATCATTTTTTAAAATATTGGCAACCGAGGAGTAAGCGGAAATAGAGGAAACTTCATTCACAAAAGAGGGGAGTACAAGCTCGGCGACCGCGTCGAGGTCCTCGACAGTGAGGTCCTCTTCGGGAGTCCCGGAAACAACATTAGATAGCACAAAGGGTTCAAAAGCGGGGCCATCAGGGCGAACATAACCAACTGCTCCACCAGAGTGTCAGTAGTAGCGAGCGGGCCAGTGGTTCTGGACAGTTATTAAGTGGTGCCACTGCCGGCTTGAGGTGCTTCACCGGGTCATAAGCTTCACCATTACCATTTTCGATCATAACCACATATCCGTCTTCAAGACCAATTCCTTCAAACAACCCGAAGACATCATCTTCTTCATCAATATTCCACGGAATAATCGGGTCCAGTTGCTTATAGGAACTGCCCACATCAAAGTTTTCATCGACCATCTTGATATTCTCAAATACTTCCCATCCAGCATGAGGCTTTTCATTAATGCCAATAACTGGCTCAAAAGGCATAACATACGCGACATCTTCAACTTTGCAAACAAAATATCCCTTCCAGGACTTTTCATAAGGAGGGAGTGGGGGGAGCTTATAGGTCCTTCCACTTTTGATAGCAGTCTGTCTCTCCCTTTTCTGACGTACAGCTTCGGCGATTTCGGCAGGAGTCGGTTTGTAGCCAAGCCCAAAGGAAGGAAGAAAAATGGAACATCATCCTTGATAGGTTCAATACCCTTGTTGCTCTTTTCCAAGCCCATCATAGGCAGAACTTCATCTTCTTGACCATATTCAGGCCATTGCGTCTCCATACCTGGTCCGCTTTCTACCAATTAGATCGGTCTCCTTGACATATTCAATAGCATGGATCCGAGCTTGTGGGATCACTTCAAAACCACTCAAGAAGATGCCAGTATCTTTGTGCTCAATTCCCAAAATCGGGAGGTCATGAACTTGCGTATCATCTTGGGCATGAACTACCACTACATGATTGTCGTGGATGAACTTGATGCACTGATGGTAGGAGGAAGCTACCCCTCTTACTCCATGGATCCAAGGGCGTCCCAAGAGTAGACTGAATGAGGACTTGATATCAATCACTTGAAATTCAATCGGCATGACAAGAGGGCCAATGGTGAGAGTGAGAAGGACAACACCCAGAACACAGCGACTGGTGCTATCGTAAGCACGAACCACTTGAGAAGATGGGGCCAAATCAGTTATCTTGATTCCCAAATCTGCGAGAACATGCACGGGGCATACATTTACTGAGGAGCCATTATCGATCAAAACACGAGCTAAGTGCTCACCTCCGACCCCAACTGTGATGTGCAGAGCCTCGACATGATTAAGACCAATTTTTGGTGCATCGAGATCGGTAAAAGTGATGATATTCCCAAATGAATGTTGCCGATCATGTGGACAAGGTCATTGGGAGAAGTCTCGATCGGGATGACAGCTTGAGCAAGAGCTTTAACCAACACGTCTCGGTGCTCCTGTGAAGACGAGAGCAAACCCCAAATGGATATATTAGCCTGGGTTTTCTTTAACTGGGTCAAGACCGGGTTCTCGGCGACCTTCTCTTTCTGAGCGGGGACTTCTTCTTTATCCTTTCCCAATTCACTTGCCTCGAGATTTGGAGGCTGATAGGCTCTTCCCGAGCGAGTGAGGTGATTCACATTTCCGCCAACCCAAGTGGCCTTTTTAACAGGGGCCTTTTGCTCCTTAACAGCTTTAGCACTAGACAAAATCGAATCCCAAGAGATCATATGGCATTCAAAATCTTCGGAGATAACAGGAGTTACAGTGTAATTCAAAGCTTTCTTCGGAACGATGAAACTAGTCCTTGAGTAGTTTCCTTCAAACTCGATCACATGGATCCCTGGCAAGGGATTAGTCACCACATTGGTTGGGGCGGCTTCTGAATGAGTCCATCGTCTATCATGTCTTGCAGAGTGTGTCTCAAACTCCAACATTCATTTGTCGCATGACCAGGTGATACGTGGTATGCACAATATTTACTTGCATCCCAATTCTTAGGAGGCGGATTAGGCGGGCGGTATCCTTCTATCGGCTTTAGTACTCCTTGGGCGACCAATCCTTGAAAGATAGTAGACAATGGAGCGCTGAATTTATCAAAATGGCGATCTCTCCGATTTCCACCATTCCTTCGCTGATCGGTGACAGAGTTCACAGACCCGTCTTGATTATAACACGGAGGTGCCTATTGTAGCTGCTCCGGCTTGGTCCCACATTGCTGTTCCAAAAAGGAGCAGGGGTCATGGCAACATTGTTCACAAACTGGTGCCGGGGCTTTAGCAGCGGATCGGAATCTGTAGGAGCTAGGAGAAGAATCTAGCTTGATCACCCCAGTTCGGACATCTTCGTCAATACGAGAACCCACATCAAGAATAGAAGCAAAATCTAGAAACGGGAGATATTTCATCTTATCTGCATACACGGCTGAAGATTCTTAAGGAAAATACGAGTTTGCTCGGCACTGTCAGGCCTCTCCAGAGTTTGAGCAACTTTCTTCCTCCACCTACTTGCAAATTCAGAAAAGGATTCCTTCTCACGCTGAGCACACGAATCGAGGTCACGACGGCTCTTCTCCCAGTTGGAGTTATCTTTGTATCGCTTCTGGAATTCATCCACGAGCTTCCCCCAATTATCAACCAGATTGGCATCCACAGTCATAAACCACTGCTTAGCGGCTCCTACCAAAGTCAGATGGAAGTTGGAGGCCATCGCACCAACATTAGCCCCACGAGACTGCATTGCATGAGCGTAAGATTTCAGGTGGGCCATTGGGCAACCTGTACCGTCAAATTTCTCCACATCGGGCATTTTGAATTTAGGAGGCAGAACAGCAAATGGAGATAATTTCAAGGAATCTGCAGAAAACTCCCCTTTATTCATGACCTTTCTCAACATTTCTTTCATTTCGCTCATTTCAATCTCAGCTTTAGTAAGGGGTACATATGGGACACCCTTGTAGAACGCTTCCATTTGGCGGACTAGGTTAGGATCTTGCCCCTGGGAAGTTCCTTGATTAATCTGAGAGGCACCGCTAGCAAACGCACCATAAGCGTTGGCTGCTGATTCGGATACAGAGTCTGCATATACTGAGCAAAGGCATTATGATCAGGCGGATACTGAGACGGATGCACAGCAAAATTTGCTGGATTCGGGATGAAGGGCTGGTGAGTGCCACTGAAGTCTGGATGAGCCACATTACCCTGAGGAGGGATGTTCTGGTGATGACTCTGGCCGATGGTGTTGCTACCAATAGGATTCAAGTTGATGGTAGGGATGCCACTTCCATTGGGACCTGTATTGCCATTGGGATTAGGATTGGGAACCCCATTTCCGGTCTGATTAACGTTCGGATCGCCATTGGGATTTCTGTGGGGTTGCCATTGGGAGCCCCATTACTATTCTGATTCTGCATCTGCACAAGTGTAGCCAGTAGCTCATCTTGCTGAATCCTCATCTGACCCAACACATTCTGCTCCAACCATGCTTGAAGACCTGGTGGCGGCACATAGGCTTCCTCATTTCCTTCCTGGGCCATTGCAATAGCTTCTTCGGTTACAGGCACTGTCTCGCAACTCGGATCAACCTCCCCTTACTGTTTCTAGCTCCCCTTTCCAAGTAGATGCCAGGCTTAGAGTATCTGAAAGGGATGGTGTTTAGGGCTGATTAGAGAGTGAAAAGGATCGAGATTTTCCGAGTTTGATTCAAAAGGAGTTCAAAAATCAAAATCAATCCTAGAATGCCGGATAAGCACTTGCTTTATTTTGACATGTTTTTGCATGAATCTTGGAATAGTGGATACCATCTCCAAAGTATAGGACCAACGTTTTTCACCTGTACTGTACTATTGGCCGTCCGAGCCCCTAGCGAAGGGCCTATACTCTTTCTGGGATCCACCATTCGGTTACGGTCTATGTGAGGGTCTTGACAATTCAAGTCAATCCAAGAATTTCAACATGATATCCACAATTGAGGTCGATTATAACCTTTTGGGAATTCATAGGATTGAAGTAAAATTGTTTAGACAAAAACCGACATGAGTCTGTGACGTGTTATTTTCGAAAGAATATGGACATCGCATTTCGGCTTTTGAAGCTTGGCTTACACCCATCACAGCGACGTAGGCGCTGCTAAGGGGGAAACAGTATACCGTTGACCCTATGGGGAAGTCAAGTGAGCTCCCTTATGCCCCAGGTTTACCGTCTCGGGTTTGAGATTCTAAGACGCTTTTCAAAAACGTGCATGTGTGTGAGGTATCTATGAGTTCGAAAAATCATTTTGAAAGCACGTAAAGAAAACAAGAAAATCATTTTTTTCCTTTTCTACTTGTTTTACCCCTTTTTTGGGGAATCACTCACCACGCAATGCATATATATATATACAAATAAGATAAGCGAAAAAAACGCCCCTGCAAAACAGAGGTTAGGGCTCTCACAGTCGCCACTGTGAGAGCCCGCGCCCGAGATGATCGGATCACCGCGAAATGACCGCCCGTGAAAGCGGTTCGCGCCCGTCTCGTGCTGATGCGCTTTTGGAAATGCGCTCGGTTCTCACACAATGGTTTCCTCTTGATGCTGTGATTTGATTGCAAGAGTCGCCACCTCATTTTGATTTTAGGAAAAATGAAGAAAAAACCTTTTTTGAGAAAATGGGTTCGGGGGCTAAGTTACGAGAAGAGAAGGGGTTGCACTCTTCTCGCCCGTGATGGTCTCTATATGCGTGCCACTTATATTCAATTTTATGCCTTTTAATTTGGATTTTATGCCCTACCAAAAAAATGGTGATGAAATATATATGGAGGTCTTCCTATTCTAGGAAGTTTCATTTTTATTCACAACCGGGAACTCGGTTTGAGTGGATTCCCCGATTGGTTTTCAAGAATGGTTTTGATCATATCAAGCAATAATACATCCACGGGAGGGGAGATTACACAATTACACATATACAAAAAATAGGGGAGACAAATCTCACAAATAATAATAAATATCCTCGACGGTGCTTTTGTTGATTTCGGTGACACTTTCCGTCCCCGAGCCGTCGTACCTGTCCTAAAATCAATACGATTCCAAAAATAAAAATTGGGGGTTAATACATGAATACTAGGGATCACAAGTGAGTTTTTGTAGACTTTTTGGACCAAGTTTAGGCCCCAAACACATGCAATAAAGTTGATCACAAAATTCAGCCCAGAAAAGGCAAACAGAAACCTTATCATGTTTATCACCAATTTTCACCATCTTAGCTTGGGAATCTGACAAAACCCAAAGAACAAAAGTTGAAGACCACGCATAAAAAATGAATATCCCAAAATTTGGAGTTCATAGTATTAGTTTTAGTGGTTCAAAAGGTTTCTGACATTTCAATGTCAGAAACTGGAAGTGCAGAATCTGAATTTTTGAGCTTGAAACATATGTTTGAAAGGAGCACTTCCAGTGATCCAGAAAAATGTATAAAAAATATTATAATCATCCTGAGTTCGTTTAGAACAAAATCTATGTTTTAATCTTTGTCCAGAAAATTATTTTTCATCAAGTTTGAAGCCCAAGAACACAGCAAGGTACCACAGTGAATAAACAACTCAGAATCACTGAGACCCAAATTTATGCATGAAAATATGATCTAGGAATGGAATATGAACATGAAAATTTAGGATAATATATGTCAACATGTTATGAACAACTTTTGTTCTTTGACCTAAACCACAAAACCACTCTAAGATGGATTTACAAGCTCATCAAAATCAAGACTCTATACAGAAAGTAAAAACTGATTATATGAGGCATGATTATAGACCTCAAAACACTACTATATCTTCAAACCAAGGCATGAAACTCAAGGACTTTGATATTTAACATGTTAACAACGTTATCCAAGAGCTATTTCTCAACAAATAATGATTTTCACATGCATGATCATGAAGGAAAGCCAAAGAGGGCAGATTTACGCCTTTTGAGAGAAACATGAAGATTTTCATACACAAATTAAAGCATATGAATATTATGACTATTATGAACATATATAAACATAATAAACTGAGTATTAGCATCACATGATCATCATTTATATACATAAACAAAGCTTTACAAAGCTAAAAAAAAAATGGAAGATGAAGGAAACCTAGTCATTATTTGACTAGGTTCCAAACCACTCCCATATTGCTTACATATCTAAAGAGCCAAGGTTTACATAGAGTTTTACCTAGCTTTTGAGATTATGGGTGCTCCTTTGTCAACCAAGGGAAGACTTTTTCTTTTATTTTTGCTTTGTGTTTGATCAAAGTTTTGGCTTTGATGTGTTTTTTGTGGTTTGTTTGGTGATTTATGGGTGGTGTAGGGTGGTGTATGAGTGGTGGTGTGGTGATGTGTGGTGGTGGTGTTCTTGTTGAGAGAGAATGAGAGTGGAGGATGGTAGGGGTTTTTTTTTCTTTTTGTTTTGTTTTTTGTGTGTCTCTTTTTTGAAATGGATGAGAGTGGTGTATATAGGAGGAGGGAGGTGGTAAATTGGTTGTAACTTGGAGGGGGGAGTTGTAAATTGGTGGATTCATCATCTATCCTTCTTGACTAAGGCTTAAAGTCATCTTCCTTATCTCTATTCCGGCTTTCCGCTCCGCAACTGCTCCGTTGTGCGCATCTCCGGTGTCCCGGTTGTCCGCGAGTCCAACATGAAAGTTGCTCGAATATTTTTCTGGTCAGGCCGGTATATCTGAAATATTTTTTATGAGCAAGGAACGACAATAATATATTTTTTCCTTTTCTTGACCAATTGATAAGATATTTTGAATATTTTCCAATTTGGATAACCATCTTTCCAGCTCCGGCTTTTCGCTCTGTAAATGCTCCGTTGTGCGCGCCTCCGGTGTCCCGGTTGTCCGCGAGTCCAACATGAAAGTTGCTCGGAATATTTTTCTGGTCAAGCCCTGATATCTGAAATATTTTTATGAGCAAGGAACGACAATAATATATTTTTTGCTCTTCTTGACCAGTTGATAAGATATTTTGAGATATTTTCCAATTTGGATAATCATCTTTCCGGCTCCGGCTTTCCGCTCCGTCGTGCGCGCTCCGGTGTCCCGGTTGTCCGCGGGCCCAACATGAAAGTTGCTTGGAATAATTTTGTGGTCACGCCGGTATATCTGAAATATGTCAATTAGCAAGGAAAGGTAATAATATATTTTTAATGCACAGAATGGATAACAGCGAGCAGTTCGGGGGGTTGCGGGCCCCGTTTCCGGTCCCGCACCTCGAAAAACGAAATTTTTGCCTGTTTGCTCGTTTTTTCGCTCTGATCATGAATTTGAAGTCCGTTTATCCATTCGATGCACCGATAAGGCTCACGGCAGTCTCGCACAGCCAAATCGAGGGTTTTAGGTCAATTTTCGGGTTTAGACCGATTCAAGGTGGGTTTTTAGGGGTGCGAGATTAGGGTATCTACAGGTGGTCCATGTGAGGGATTATAGGTCTCGTTACTTGTCTAAGAAGGAGAAAGGCAAGTGAAGTTCTTCTCATGTGTGAAAGCGCCCCATGGTTGTTCCGGTCAAAGCTCCTTCTAGCAAGGGCAAGGAGAAGGTTGTTGATGAAGCTCCGGAGGACCATTTGCTGAACTGCGGGACCTAGAGGACCGTCTGCTGAAGTGCGGGACCCGGAGGACCGTTTGCTAAAGTGCGGGACCTAGAGGACCGTTTGCTGAAGTGCGGGACCCGGAGGACCATCTGCTGTAGTGCGGGGCCTAGAGGGCCATCTGCTGGTTGTTGTCGTGAGTCGTACTTTGATGTTGACTGTTGACTTTGACTTTCGATGGGGTGCGGGCACAGTTGACTGCGGAGTGCTTTGTGCTGGGGATGAATTGTAAAAACTGATTTTTGAGAATTAATGGCGTCTGTTACGAACTTCACTCAGCTTGTAGTGGTGGAGCGGAAACTCAGATGAGTATGGATGTGACACCTTGATTCCCGTGTGGGGAGTTGTGCTTGAATTTCTCAGGGATCAAAGGCGCGTGCGTCTGAACTTCACTATGGGAAGCGTGCGCGTCTGAGTGACATGGCGGGAGGCGCGCGCATTCTGTTCCAGTTCAGCATATATAAACAGACAGATCACTTTTCTGGCGATTTTTCAAAATTTCAAAGAACCCTCCAAATTCTGAACCAAATTCTCGCGGAGAAATCACCCCAAAACACTTTTTTGTTGTTCTAGGAGCGATTCTATCATAGAAACGATGTCGGATCATCAACAATCTCCTCCATTCGAGATGCCACAGGGTGAGGAGCCCGAGGTTGGAATTGAGGCGATGGACCCGAGTTTGCTCACGTACCAGCCGCATACCCATATCTCCCACTTTGTCACAGCGGGATTGGTAAGAATCTTTCATTCTTTTTGTGATTTTCGCGCTTTGGGGCTGCTCTGTTTCACCCGTATTTTTCGCTGCAACCTCTTTTGTTGATCGTCGCTGTTTGTTGTCGTTGTGTTGATTTATTGCAAGAAACATGTTCGGATTCCCATTTTCATACCCACACACTCGTATGCATGTTGAAATTTCTGTTTTGGGTTTGTCCGTTTTCTAGCCGTTATGCTAACGAAATTTTCGTTGTTTCTTGTTTCTTTTCAGGAGTAGAGCCGCCTGTCGGAGATTCGAGGCGGAGCTCATGGCCCGGTTACCATTTGGAGTAAGCTGCCCAAGAATGTCAGGGCTCGAGTTCAGGCCACCCATTTCGGCCTCTTTATTACCAGTCTGCCGGCGTTGAAGAATGATCCGGATGTTATTCAGGCTCTGAGAGAGAGATGGTGGGACACCACCCATACTTTTCATCTGCCTATGGGAGAGGTCACGATGACGCCCACTAATTTCACGGCATTGACTGGTCTGCCGTTTGCGGGGGAGCCTGTCCCTTGTGTTTTGAGAGGGACCCTTCGGACTGGCACTACTCCCATCAGCCTGCTTTCAGCTCGACGTCACTTGGATGCTTTGAGGCCAGAGGCTGTCGCCTCCTCTTTGTTCCCGTGGAGAGCTATTTATGCTTTTATTGAGCACACTCTGATTCCCACCCGCTCGAGGCTTCTGATGAGCTCAGTGGAGTGTATGGCGATGTATCTTGGAGAGAGAGTGTTCTGGCAGCATGGTAGCCAGGTGACGGACTTCCACCACCCTCCTAGGCCAGCGGTTCCTGATGTTCCTCCCTTTTGTCCTCGTAACTGGAGGGCTCTTTCAGAGGCAGACCGGGCAATCTACATTCGATGCACCGATAAAGCTCACGGCAGTCTCGCACAGCCAAATCGAGGGTTTTAGGTCAATTTTCGGGTTTAGACCGATTCAAGGTGGGTTTTTAGGGGTGCGAGATTAGGGTATCTACAGGTGGTCCATGTGAGGGATTATAGGTCTCGTTACTTGTCTAAGAAGGAGAAAGGCAAGGGAAGTTCTTCTCATGTGTGGAAGCGCCCATGGTTGTTCCGGTCAAAGCTCCTTCTAGCAAGGGCAAGGAGAAGGTTGTTGATGAAGCTCCGTCTCGCCCGAGTGTCTTTTCTCGCCTTGGTGATTCCGAGGGTGCTCCGTCCCCACTCAAGAAGGTCAAAGGCCGTCCCCAGAAGCAATAGGTCCCTAAACTAAAGAAAAATTAGATATTTCTTTTGTACCACCGAGATTGCAATTAGAATAGACCACTTGTTTAGGATTTAATGTTTTGATGTATTTTATTAGCTCAACATTTCCATTGTAATGATAAAAATAATTCAATGAATGAATAAGAATTTCATCTCGTTAATTTGAAATGATTTGAGTATTTGTTTATATTTTAGACCGCACCCGAAGGTTGCCTACGTTCCTCCAGTGTAGAGGCTCAGGTCTCCGTAGTTCAAACAAACGAAGACCATATTTTTTTTAATTTTTTTTTTGTGTGCACCCTGTTTATTGCCTAGACCGCCCTTTCGGGTTTTCAATCTAGCGGGCTTCTTTTTTTTGCACGTGCTCTAATTTTTGCCTATGCCGCCCTTGCGGGTTTTCAACCTAGCGAGCTTTTTTTTTTTTTTTTTATGATGGCCTTCGTTTATTAGACGTAAAATCTCTTCAACTTGTCGAGGTTGACTTCCTTTGGCAGCTGATCTCCGTCTAAATCCACGAGTCGGACTGCACAGCCGCTTAGTATCTTCTTGACTACGTACGGACCGATCCATCGGGGTCCCCATTTTCCAAGGGGGTTCATGGCATTAGGAAGGTGTTGTCTTAGGGCCAAATCTCCCACACTGATGTTTTGGGGCTTCACCTTTTTGTTGAAAGCCCTAGCCATTCTTTGTTGATAGGCCCTCGTACGTTCGATTGCCCTTAGCCTTTTCTCGTCGAGTAGGGCTAGCTGTTCATATCGACTTTGCATCCAATCGACTTCATTGACTTGGTTCTCGAGGGGGACCCGTAAGGATGGGACTTCGAGCTCTATTGGGAGTACAGCTTCGGAACCATATACCAGTGCATAAGGAGTTTCTCCCGTCGCTGTCCGTATTGACGTGCGGTAGCCCCATAATGCTAGAGGTAGCTTTTCGGGCCAATCCCTTCCGGTAGAGGCCATTTTCTTCACAATGGTCTCGATTGTCTTATTAGCTGCCTCGACCGCGCCGTTTGCTTGAGGGCGGTATGGAGATGACTTGTGCTTAGTAATCTTGTATTCTAACAGGAGCACGTCCATCTCTTTCTCAAAGTGAGAACCGTTGTCTGAGATGATCTCATGAGGAACGCCGTACCGGCACATGATGTGGGTTTTTACGAATTCGGCCACTTTATTGGCGTTGAGAACTCGGTAAGCCTGTGCTTCAACCCATTTTGTAAAATAGTCCACGGCTACTAGGACGAAAGATTGTCCGTTGCTGCCAGTAGGGTGGACTTTGCCGATGATGTCTATGCCCCAACAAGAGAAAGGCCAAGGCGTGGTCATATTGTAAAGCTGTGAGGGTGGAGCGTGCTGTAGATTGGCATGAAATTGGCATTTAGCGCACCTCTTGACTTTCTCGATGCAGTCCCTTTCCATGGTACTCCAATAATAACCCATGCGGAGTATCTTCTTGGTCAACATGAACCCGTTCATGTGGGGCCCACATTTACCTTCGTGGATCTCATGCATTATTTCTTGAGCTTCGGTCTCATTTTCCCATAGGAGATTGATCCCTTCATGGTGCCTTTTGTAGACTCGGTCCCCAATCAGTACATATCGGGAGGCTAGTCTTTGCAATGCCATTTGGGACTTCTTATTGCTATTCTCGGGATAAGTACCATCCTGGAGGAAATTCATGATATCTGAATACCACGGGGAGTTTGCTTGGACCTCGTTGATCTCGATACTCATGCAGTATGCCGGACTGTTCCTTCGGGAATTTTTGAAGGGTTTCACCATTTTACCCTCAGGTATTTCGACCAGTGAAGCGATGGTGGCTAGTGCATCAGCAAAACGGTTTTTGTCCCTTGGCAGGTAGTTGAAGGTGATTTCTTGAAACTGTTCAACCAACTCCTCGAGATGTTGACCATACCGTTGTAGAGTCGAGTCTTGAATCTTCCACTTTCCAGATGTTTGATTGAAGATGAGCAAGGAATCACCAAATACCTCTAAACTTGTGACATTTCTCTCGAGGGCTGCTTCGAGCCCCGCTATACATGCTTCGTACTCAGTGATGTTGTTGGTGGCTTCAAATTCGAGGCGGATAGCGATTGGAGTATACATGTCCTTTGGATCAACAAGTAACATCCCTATGCCATATCCATGCTTGTTGGTTGCGCCATCGAAAAAAAGTTGCCACTTATTTTCTTCTGTTGTAGCACAAATTAAATGCTCGTCGGGGAACTGTACATCTTCCCCCTTCACTTCGTCACACGGAAATTCAGCAAGCTGATCACTGAACACTTTCCCCCTGATGGATTTGAGTGTGACGTAAGTGATATCGTAGCCGGCGAGCATGAAATACCATTTAGCTATTCTTGTTGACATGAAAGGCTTCTCGAAGATGTAGCGGAGCGGGTCCACTTTTGCTACCAACTTGATTGGGAAGACCTCCATGTAATGCTTGAGCTTTTGAGTAACCCAAACCAATGCAGCACAAGACTTCTCTAAGACAGAGTAGTTCTTTTCAGCTCCTTGAAACCGGCGGCTGACAAAGTAGATAGCATTCTCTTTTGTCGAGTCTCACTGTTCTTGTGCTAACATAGCCCCTAGGGCTTCATCATTGACAGTGAGATAGAGCAAGAGAGGCTTCTCTTTGTGCGGTGGAACCAAAACTGGAGGGCATGTCAAGTAATGCTTCACTTGGTCGAAGGCTTCTTGGCAAGCATCGGTCCATTCTAGAGCCACATTCTTTTTGAGTAGCTTGAAGATCGGCTCACACATAGAAGTGAGTTGGTGCACAAATCGACTGATGTATTGAAGTTTGCCCATGAAACCTTTGATTTCTTTCTGCGTCTTTGGAGGAGGCATGTCAATGATTGCCTTGATCTTGGAGGGATCGGCTTCAATTCCCCTCTCAGTGACCATGTAACCGAGGACCTTTCCTCTGATGACCCCAAAAGTGCACTTTGCGGGATTGAGTCTCATGTTGTGTTGCCGAAGTCTTTCAAAGAACTTGCGAAGATCGATCAAATGTTGACCGTTGGTTCCCTTCGAATGGATGATCATGTCGTCTATATAGACCTCGATCTCTTTATGAATCATGTCATGGAATAGATCTGTAACAGCCCTCTGGTAGGTAGCCCCAGCATTCCTTAGTCCTAATGGCATGACTGTGTAGCAGAAAGTGCCCCACGGTGTTGTGAAAGCTGTCTTGTGTTGGTCCTCTTCGGACATGAGAATCTGATTGTAACCGGCAAAACCTTCCACAAATGAGCGGACTTCATAGTTGGCAGTTGAATCGACCAGCATGTCGATGTTTGGTAGTGGAAAATCATCTTTCGGGGAAGCTTTGTTCAAATCCCGGAAGTCCACAAAAACTCGAACCTTGCCGTTTGCCTTTCTGACTATCACAATGTTGGCTAGCCAAGTTGGATACTCAATGACTTTGATGAAACCCACACTGAGGAGCTTTTCAATTTCTTCTTTGACTTGTAGAGAGCATTCTGGCTTGATCTTTCTGAGCTTCTGCTTTACTGGCTTGGTGTCCTCTCTGATTGGAATTCTGTGCTCCGCGACCTTTCTGTCCAAACCCGGCATGTCTTTGTACGACCATGCGAATACATCCACAAACTCTTTGAGCAGTACAGTCAATCAGTCTTTGTCTTCCCCCTTGAAGAAGCTGACAATCTTCGTTTCTTTCGGCTCTTCGTCGGTACCCAGATTAACAACATGCAATTCCTCATCAGCCCCTGGACCATTTTCACCACGACAACGAACCTGTTGAGCTAGTTCATTTAGGTATGTTATGTTTTCGTGGTCTATTTCATCATTATTTGAATCGTTATTAACTTGTTCATTAAGTTCGTTATTAGTTAATTCATCATTTATGATGTTTGCGATCATGGGGTACTCAAAAATATCAAAATTTTCATTAGCAAAGAAAGGAAACACACGCTCGGCTATTGCCTCCATATCCTCTTGGGTGAGGGCATTAGAAACACTCTCGGACTCGAAACTAAGTGTGATCCGCTCTTCCTTTGTTGTTGTACGGGGTATGCAACCCATTTCTCGGATCAAGAAATCCTCGGATACTATGGGCCCCTTCGTTGAATACCAGTTGTTGATTGGCTCGGAGCTTGGCGGGATCTCACTGATGGTTTCCTTTCTGACGACAGTGTCGTAGATAGCGTTGACTTGACAATCATCCACGATGGCAAATTATTCAAACATGGAGGCTAGATCGGATAGTTCTTCCCCACGGTAATCCCTACCTCGGACTCTATAGTCACTTTCTTGCCCCACCACTCTTGGGGTGACATTGGAGTAGGCTCCCTTTTTGTGTCGGTATTTCACAATCAGTGAAGATCTCGAGACCAGGCTTTCTGACGCCCTTGTTGTTAACCCATGGTTCGGGAAAGATCATGTACGGAACATCTTCCCCTTGGCGAACAAAATAACCGTTCAGTGTGTTGCGGTAAGGCTTCAAGTTAAGGATTTCATATTGTCGTCCTTCTTTGCGAGCTCAGGTCTTTTGACTCTTGACTGCTTGCTCGTATTTCAAGTCATCTTCGGTAGGCTCGTATCCCAAACCAAACTTGTTCTTGACAAAAGGAACTTCTACGGGGTGTAATATCCCTTGTTGATGCTTCCCTAGGCCTAGACCGGGAAAGTGATTCATGTTCCTCATCATGCGGAGGATTTTAGGATTGCCGAGGGTCCATTGTCTGTTTCCCCCTTCTTTGTCGATGGTGTTGACGCCGGAGAGAGTGGCATCTTCTATCCCGTGTTGAACTTGGTGAACGGGTTGTCCCCTATTTTTGTGGATGGTGACATTCTCGGCTATGACGGTGACTATCTTGTCCCCATTTCTGATCTTGACACATTGATGGAGAGTGGAAGGGACCGCATTAGAACTGTGGATCCAAGGTCGGCCCAAAAGTAAGTTGAATGAAGCAGGGACATCAAGTACTTGGAATGGGACGGACATGATCATGCTTCCAAATTGGATATCAACTTCTAACATTCCCATAACTGTACGGGCAGTGCTGTCGTACCCTCTAATGACTTGTGCGGAGGGTTGTAAATCGAAGCTTTTGAGCCCCAGTATGCCCATGACTCGGCTAGGCATTAAGTTGAGTGCAGAACCACCGTCTACTGGAACTCTTGAAATGGGTCTCCCCCTTGCCCTTACTTTGAGGTAGATGGCTTCATTGTGTTCGGACCCAAATGGCGGGAGGTCCATGTCGGCAAAAGTGATGACATTGCCGAAGTGAATGTGACCTATCATTGCTGTGAGGTCCTCAGGAGTCGTGTCGGGAGAGACTGATGTGTCATCCAAGTTCTTGATGACGAGGTCTCGGTGTTTCTTTGATGATGCAATAATGTCCCAAGATGGATATGTTGCCTTTCGTCTTCTTGAGTTGTGTTAACAGAGGATATTCGGGTACGTCGCATGCTTGCGATCTTTGAGAAGAGGTGTTCGTTGCTGCGGTATTGGGAGGGATTGTGCTCGTTGTTACTCGGCCACTGCGAGTGAGCACGTTCACGGTCCCGTGTAGCTTCTTCCTATTCTCTAAGACTTCCCTCATAATCTCATCATAAGTCACAACATAACAAGAATTATCAAGTTTATTCATATCATCGGAGCCCTCATTCACAATTGGGATCGAATGAGTGGTTCCTTCAAACTCTCCTACCTCTATTACATTGACACCACCCTCATTAGGGATTATCAATTCCTTCTTGTCTATGAGGTCTTGGATGGTGTTGCGGATGGAGAAGCAATCCTTGGTGAGGTGGCCGGTGCATTGATGGTAGTCACACCATTTATGGTGGGCATGATTGGGACGGAGCGGTTGTGGTTGCTTGTACCCTTGAAGAGGAGTGATTTGTCCCTTGGCCTTTAGAGCTTCATAGGCCTCGGTGATGGTCATGCCATTGAGAGGAGTGTAGACGCGGTCGTTTTGGAACCGCTTGCCTTATGATGGAGGGACCTTCTTGTAATTCCCCTTGTCTGTAGTAACGGCATTGACAGAAGCTTCTTTGTTTGAACTAGAGGTGGCCTTGTATCGGTAAGTAGGAGTGGTCTTCTTAATCTCCTTGAGCAACTCATCCATGCGTACCCCCGCCTCATACATTTGGGAGAAGTCAGAGTAGCAAGCCCCACTTAGGTGGGTGCGGAGATCAATCTTGAGACACTTGAGGAAAATGTCCATTTGCTCTTTTGTGTTTGGCCTCTCAACAATTTCAGAGAGCTTTTCATTCCATCTCCTTGTGAAGTCAATGAAGGACTCGTTGTCTCTTTGAGTGGTGTTCTCGAGCTCTTTCCTTATGGTCCGGTGAGTGGTGTTGCCTTGATATTGATTTTTGAAGGCAAGCATAGCGGCATCCCAATCAAGACGGACAGTGAGCGGGAGAGTTGCATACCAATCCTTTGCCTCCCCCTCTAGGGTGATAGGAAAGCATTGAGCCATAACTTTCGGGGAGACCTTCTTCGGAACCATAGCCCAAATGTAAGTCTCGATGTGAGCCATCGGGCATGAGTTTCCCTTAAACTTGCTAATGTCAGGCATCTTGAATTTGTCGGGGAGAGCGGCCATCGTGCTCATGAGGATGGATGACTGATAAAGGCTTGTGTTGGAGCCTTTTCCCATGTTGAGGCCGTCGAATTTTTATCAATGTAGGCCATGATGGAATCGACCATTTTGGGGTCGTTGTTGTCGGTGCTTGGTCCCCCCACTTTTTTGGTACGGGCACTGACATATGGGCTTTCAAACAAACCCTCGGTCTACTCGGATTCTTCATTGTCATTAAGCCCCTTGTTCTTGGAGAGCTTGAGGAGCTTGGATTTCAATTAGTCAACCTCGGCCTCGTGGGCCTCCCTTTGACTGTGAACATGAGCCTGCCACAAGGCTTCTTTGGTTTGAGCCTCTTGGTTAAGGGTAGAGACTTGTTGTTGGAGTGCTTGAACCATGGCAGAAATCTGTTCGAGAGTCATGGCGTTGTTAGTGTTGGAGTCGCCGGCCATTGATGATGTAGAAGCTGTCGGAGTGATGGGTTCACGGACAAGCCTGTTGGATGAATCCCTATAGATGCGGAGAGTACCAATCGGACCTATAATTGGAGAAGTAGCCCTTGTCAGTCTCGGTTCACACTTTCGGTCCATGAAGAGGTTGAGAACACATAGTTGGGCAC
Organism: Campanula takesimana; assembly: GCA_026119855.1. Taxonomy (NCBI): domain Eukaryota; kingdom Viridiplantae; phylum Streptophyta; class Magnoliopsida; order Asterales; family Campanulaceae; genus Campanula; species Campanula takesimana. The sequence goes on along the minus strand of JAOWBW010002555.1, from coordinate 43,102 downwards.
ACGACTCGAACCACATAAAAAAAGACTCTTTTTTTTTTTATTTATTTTATAAGTCGGAGGGAATGGGTCCCTTTTGGGGTTTCTAAGAAGATAATGGAATCGTCACACTAGTATATAGACCATCTCGCGGTCCCATATACTCATCGGATTCCATCGCGTTTGTGAATCCTACATGTGTCGGGATTAGACTAAATTAATGTAGTAAAGCATACATGCGGGGAGGGATTTTTTATTTTCGTCCAAAATAACCACTTTTGGGGACGGATTTTTATTGCGTCCGTTTCAACAAGTTGGCATGTATGATTTGAAAACATTAGTTTAGAGAAATCTCGGTACATGGAAACCGACTTGGTCACGGAGTGTTAGACCCTAACTAGAATCGTGTGGTTTGTGCTCGGCTAAAGAGAGGCTTAAAGGTCACCCCCGGCATGTAGTCATGAACTACGCCACGGGCTGAGGTTTACCGCTTCGAAAGAGCCAAGGTCGAGTGGAGCTTGAAACTTTCTAGGACGGGCCTCGACGGGTTTGGGGTTGGACTTGTGCGACTCGATAGTGAGCAATTTATAGGAGTAATGTGCATGTAGTGTGAGGTCTATCGCGTGACAAAATTTTTTATTTTATTTTTTTTTTAAAAGAAAAGATAAAAAAAAACACATAAGCACGTAAATTACAACTCCCGAATCACCCGTGTGACCGGTAAATAAACACAAAGTTAAACAGTCCAAGGGTTCAATTCTATTCTGATGCAGGCAACTGTGCCCACACCCCACTATTCTGTTCAGTCATTGAAATATGTTCTTGCCCTGGAAATTGGCCCAGAAGCCCGCGCCTCGGGCTGGTGTTGTGGGAAGCGCGCGTCTGGTGCATTGTATCTGGGAGGCGCCCGCTTCTAGGCTAACCTGTCAGATTACCAGAAACTTATGGACTCAGGGGATTGCCCTGGTCCTGATTGTGTGATGGAACCCCTGCAATGTTTGTTAGCACGAAATAATAGGAAGAATAGGAAGAACACATGGAAGGCGGGCGATTCTGGAATTTGACGGGGGACGCGCGCGCTTTGGACCATGAAGGTCCGAGGCGCGCGCTTCCCATGTCAATTTCCAGAATGCCCAGAAAAGTGAATTATGAACAGAAACACAAGTTTAACCCTCAAGCAGTCCCCAGCGGAGTCGCCACTGTAGATACCCCGGAGGAACCACAGCTTGGCTAGAGCGCGTGAATTACCTAGGATGTCTAATTGTGTTTTAGAGTCGCCACCCACGTTTTAGAGGAACGTGAGAAAACCTAATGTTTATGAGCCTAAGTTTGATTTACGAAAACAGACATTCTTTGGGATGAGGGGTTCGGGGGTTAGGTTATGAAATGGGAAATACTTAACCACCCATTTCGCCCGAGCAAAGTCGGTCTTGCTTGTTCATAATTCACTTTAAAGATAAATGTGTTCTTCCTATTTGAATGATGATAAAAGGGGGCTTTAAAGTTTAAAATGTAGGGAGATGACTCCTAGGTCAATTCAATGTAATGAAAGGACCATTGGTGTCATGTCCCAAATGGTTTTGGGGTGATTGCACATTTGATTGAAGAAGAAGAAGAAGAAAAAGAAAGTTTAAGACATTTACCTATAGTATCCTTCAAAGAGAACCTCTTGAAAAGCCTTGAAGAAGAGGTTGAATACTTAGTTGAAGAAATCCGAAGGAAAAGTCTAGATAAGAAGTGAGAAAAAAGGTCTAAAATCCCAAAAGAAGTGATGTCAAAAGGTCCCCTCCAATGATGGATTGGAGGGGTTTTTATAGTTCAAAGAGGGGAGTTTTTGGAGCCAAACGGAGTCTCCAAGAAATCTTTCCCGGGCAAAATCATGTATAATGAGCAAGGGAGAGATTCTTGGGCAGAATCTGTAACTGACACACACCAGAAGCGCGCGGATCCCACCTAGGCGGCGGAAGGCGCGCGCGTCTGGCCTCAAGGGGCGGAAGCGCGCGACTCTGAGAAGCAATTTTTCATAGAATGGACTAGAAAGTTAGAACTGTTATTCAGTTTAGTCCCAGAACTTAACGGAGTCCGTCTGGAACTTAACCAAAGTAACAGAAACTAACAGAAAACACTTAAAAGAGGGAGAAACACAAAATCAAGTGTGCAATAGGGGTGAGCGGTCCAAGGCGGGGTGTCTGCAATAGCGGGCAATGCCAATATGTTAACTCTATAAGCAGAGTTATGGCCAATCCCAATGTTTCTGCAATACAGCACCCCCTTCTCCAAGATCAAAAGCACAGGCTGCATCCGAAGATCCGCCGTCGGTTCAACTCAAGAAGACTCGAGCAAACATACCGTTCGAGACTTTATCACACCAAGACCTTATCATCTGCAACAACATCACCATCTCCCACGAGACGTCTCCCGAAGACCGTACTACATTTTTAACATAGACCTTCCGCCATTTGGGTATCAACCACAAAAAGGGCCATCCATCTCCAAGCAAGAGAAAGAACGAGATCGCCTTCAAGAGTCCTACCCGATGTGGCATCCGCTCTAAATACAAAGCTAAGCCGATTTGGGTCTTCACACCGAAAGGTCTTCACATCCCGCCATCTACAAGCTCGCAAACAACAAGCCCACGACACTTGGGGCTTAGTAATCTCTCGAAGCTTGGTATCAATGATCTTCTCTTGGAGCTTGCTCACGTCAACAGCAAAAGGCAATTTATTTGAAAAGGTCAAGAGTCGATTCATCTTGGGGCTATGCAAGTCTCTCATAGTTTGGCATCAAAGGCATTTTAGGGGCTTTACAATCAACAACCCCTTATCTCGGCATCGAATGTCTTTTGGAGCCCCATAACTGACACATCTCTTGGGGCTAGAAATCACTTTTCGTTGGACACAACGACAACGACGACAGAATTCAAGCAAGGCAATCCGGACTTCGATTGAACATGACTTGATCTTGGGTTGGCTTTACAAACACACAATGGTTAAAATGGTTCACCCACGAACTAAAAAAAAAATATTTTTCTCACATGTGTGCATATTCTTTCCCTTCTAATCTAAAAAAAAAAAAAAAGATTTTTCTTTTTCTCCTTCTATGTGCAAAAGTATGTGCTTTACTTTGCTTTTCTCCTAGCATTCTCCCCCAGCATTCTCCAGCATTCTTGAACTATGCTGGTCTGATTCCTTTTAAGGGATACGTAGGCAGCCTTTGGGCACGACCAACCCATCATTCAGAATACCATCTCGCCGACACTCCTTCAAAGGCAAGAACAATTCATCACCATCAACATCATCATTCTCCATCCAAAGCATGGACATTCTTCATCAAAAGCATCAACATCATTCAGCAATCCATCCCCAATCAAGCGGCAATGGTAGGTGAAGGTATGAACATCATTCATCTCAAGCAATCTCCGCTTTCAAAAATCACTTCACACACAGAATCACTTTACTTCTCACTCATACAAACTGCTTTCAAATCACATTGCACCACGAGCACTATTTCTCTCTTCATTTCACACTTCATGCATCTTCTTGCACAAACACATATACCTGCCAAGCACACACATAACAGGTACCACCACGAAGTCAACAGCATCCGCTACTCAAGGCACTTCATCCCCAGCAGAAAGTGATCTGCCGTCAACTACGCCTGCATCCCACAGAGTCAAACAATTACAGTTCAATGACAACAACTCGGTCCATGGTGATCCGCAAAATCACCACCTTTCCATCAAGCAACACAACAATAGGCAGACGGAGCAAACGGATCCCGCCATCAGCAAACGGATCCCGCATCAGCAAACGGATCCCGCTTCAGCAAACGGATCCCGCATCAGCAAACGGATCCCGCATCAGCAAACGGATCCCGCATCAGCAAAAGGATCCCGCATCAGCAAACGGATCCCGCTTCAGCAAACGGATCCCGCTTCAGCAAACGGATCCCGCATCAGCAAACGGATCCCGCATCAGCAAACGGATCCCGTATTCAGCAAACGGATCCCGCATTCAGCAAACAGATCCCGCCTCAGCAAACGGATCCCGCATTCAGCAAACGGATCCCGCATCAGCAAACGGATCCCGCATTCAACAAACGGATCACGCATTCTGCAAACGGATCACGCATTCTGCAAACGGATCCCGCATTCTGCAAACGGATCCCGCATCCAGCAAACGGATCCCGCATCCGCAAACGGATCCCGCATCAGCAAACGGATCCCGCTTCAGCAAATGGATCCCGCATCAGCAAACAGATCCCGCTTCAGCAAACAGATCTCGCATCAGCAAACGGATCCCGTAATCAGCAAACGGATCCCGCATCAGCAAATGGATCCCGCCTCAACAAAACGGATCCCGCCATATCCTTTCCATGTCAATAAAGCCACTCACACAGGAGCGCACCCCTATCCTTCACAAATTTCAAATTCATGTTTTATCGAGTCTTTGTTTTCTCTTGTCAATGTCCTCGGCGGTTGTCTTTCTTTCGTCGACGCTTTTTGCTTCGCAATCCACGTCGCCAGGTTGTAGACACCCCGCCTTGGACCTCTCACCCGATTGCATACATAGTATTTTTACTTTACTTGTTTTTGTTAATTTCTGTTACTTCGGTTAAGTTCCTAACTGATTCCATCAGTTTTGGACTAAACTGCATAACAGAGTTAACTTTCTAGTCCATTCTTTCAAAATCGCCATTTCAAAGTCGCGCGCCTCCGCCCTTTGGGGCCAGAAGCGCGCGCCTCCCGCCGACTATACGGGATGCGCACGGGTCTGGGTGTGTCAGTTACTGATTTCTGTCCAAGAATCTCTCCCTTGCTCATTTTATATGATTTTGGAAACTGATCTTTGTGACTCCGTTTTGGCACCAAAAAACATCCCCTTTCAACTATAAAAACCCCTCCAATCCACCATTAGAGGGGGCCTCTTTTTCATCTCTTTTGGATCTCTTTTCATCTCTCTTTTACCTCTCTTGGACCTTCTTCTTAGACTTGAAACTTTTCTTACACACACACTATACACAATTCTATACATAAATTCTCCCTACAAGAGTTCTTCGTGACAAGACTCTACACAAATTGTTTTACAACAATTTCTCCACAACAAAACTCTTTTCAAGTCCAAGTTTAAAGTCCCTTTTCTAAAGGTACCACTTTTCTATTCTCTTATTTTATTTGTGTCCTACTAGTATGCAATCTCCATAAAAAGGGATACAACCAAAATGCCACTTCACTATTGAAGTTTGGCCAAGGTTACATCCCAACATTCCAACATTAATTTAATTCCATTTCATCTCTTAATGTAATTGTTTAGCAAATATTCAACATGTAACCATTAGACACTCAATCAATAAAATCATTTAGCTTTCATTTTCCCCTTATCTTTACTTTGTAGTTGTTAGCATATTTTATCAATTGAAGGACATGTAAATATAAGAACACCAAAAGTAGCAAGACCCGCGTAAGCGGGGTGGAGTGGGTGTTTAAGTACTTCACACTCCGTCACCTAACCCCCGAACCCCTCATCTCAAGAATCTTTGGTTTCGTAATCAATAAAAAAGGCTATTTTCTTAGGTTTTCTCGCGTTCCTCTAAAAACGTCGGTGGCGACTCTTAAAATCAAGTAGACATCCTAGGTAATTCACCGCTCTAGCCAAGTCGTGGTTCCCCGGGGTATCTACATATACCACCAGGGAGAGAGGTGGAGTTCTCTATAGATGTAGTACCAGAAACCGCACCAATATCAAAGGCGCCGTACAGGATGGCTCCGACAGAATTGAAAGAATTAAAAGAACAACTACAAGAATTGTTGGACAAGGGTTTGATAAGACCAAGTGTGTCACCATGGGGTGCACCGGTGTTGCTTGTGAAGAAGAAGGATGGATCGATGAGAATGTGTATCGATTATCGGGAGTTGAATCGTGTGACGGTAAGAAATCAATACCCGTTACCAAGAATAGACGATTTGTTTGATCAACTTCGAGGAACATGTTACTTTTCGAAAATAGATTTGAGCTCTGGTTACCATCAGTTACGGGTGAGAAACGAAGATATTACGAAGACGGCCTTTAGGACAAGGTATGGTCACTATGAGTTTTTGGTGATGCCATTCGGACTGACTAATGCGTCTGCTGCATTTATGGAACTGATGAGTAGGATATTTCAAGAATTCTTGGACAAGTGTGACATAGTGTTTATTGATGACATCTTAGTATATTCAAAGACTAAGGAAGAACATGAAGAGCATTTGAGGTTAGTGCTACAAATTTAAGAGAACAACAATTATATGCCAAGTTCAAGAAGTGTGAATTTTGGTTGGAGGAAGTAGCGTTCTTAGGACATGTTGTATCAAAGGATGGAGTAGCAGTGGACCCAACGAAAATAGAAGCTATCGTGAATTGGGTACTGTTAGTGAAATAAGGAGTTTCTTGGGATTGGTTGGTTATTATAGGAGATTCGTTGAAGGTTTCTCTAAGTTATCTGTACCGTTAACAAGGCTAACCCAAAAAGAGGCGAAATTCGTTTGGTCAGAGGAGTGCGAGAAGAATTTCCAAGAGCTGAAGCGACGATTGGTGTCTGCAACGGTTCTTACGTTACCTGCTGGATCGGACGGATTTGTGATATATAGTGATGCGTCGATTAAAGGATTAGGCTGCGTGTTAATGCAAAATGACAAGGTTATAGCCTACGCATAGAGACAATTGAAAATCCATGAAAAGAACTATCTGACTCATGATTTGGAATTAGCTAGGGTAGTTTTTGCATTGAAGATTTAGAGACATTACTTATATGGGACTACGTGCCAAATTTACACGGACCATAAGAGTCTTAAGTATATCTTCACCCAAAAGGAGTTGAATATGAGACATAGGAGATGGCTCGAATTACTAAAGGACTATGATTATGAAATCCTATACCATCCTGGGAAGGCCAATAAGGTGGCGGACGCACTAAGTAGGAAGAATCATGGAACCCTAGCGACGTTAAAACCTAAGGAGGTAAGTGCATGGAACCGTATTGAAGTGTTGGGCATGAAAGTAAAGAGTTCAAGGGTATATGGCACATTTAAGCGTACAGCCTACACTTTTGGGCAGGATCAAAATGGCACAAGAAACTGACGAGGAAGTGAGCAAGATGCGTGCAAATATAGTGGAAGGTAAAGGGAAAGACTTTCGTGTAGTGGAAGATGGGATTGTGAGATACCAATCAAGGATTTGGGTACCAAGCAATGAAGATATCAAAAGAGAAATTCTGAATGAAGCTCATTGTTCGAAGTTGTCTGTACATCCGGGAAGTACAAAGATGTATAGAGATTTGAGGGAATCGTATTGGTGGAACCACATGAAAGGGGATGTGGTGGATTTTGTGTCAAGATGTTTGGTGTGTCAACAAGTGACAAGTGAGCATCAACGACCTGCTGGACTACTACAGTCATTACCTATTCCCGAATGGAAGTGGTAACATATAGCAATGGACCTAGTGGTTGGATTATCAAAGACGTTGAAAGGATATAATGCAATTTGGGTCATAGTGGATAGACTCACGAAATCGGCTCATTTTCTGGCAATCAAGGTGACGGATTCGCTAGAAAAGATGGCTAAGTTATAAATTGATGAAATTGTAAGATTGCATAGGATACCGGTTTCGATAGTGTCGGATAGAGATGCAAGATTCACATCGAAATTTTGGCAAAGTCTGCAACAAGCTTTGGGGATAGAGTTGACAATGAGTACAACTTTTCACCCGCAGACAGATGGGCAGTCAGAAAGAACTATTTAGACATTGGAGGATATGTTAAGAGCTGCATCGTTGGATTGGCAAGGGACTTGGGATGAACATTTGCCATTAGTGGAGTTCGCATATAACAATAGTCTCCATGCTAGTATTGGAATGGCACCGTACGAAGCATTATATGGACGAAAGTGTAGATCACCGACTTGTTGGGACGAAGTAGATGAAAGGAAGTTGACTGGACAGGAAATTGTCCAAGTGACGGTGGATAAAGTACAACAGATACGAAATTGGTTGGTGACCGCTCAAAGTAGACTGAAATCCTATGCCGATCGTAGGAGGCGCGATTTAGAATTTCAAATAGGGGATCGAGTGTTTTTTTGAAAATCTCTCCTACTAAAGGAGTTATGAGATTTGGTATTCGTGTGAAGTTAAGCCCAAGATACGTGGCACCATTCGAGATTTTGGAAAGAGTTGGGGCAGTGGCTTATAAATTAGCCTTACCACCTGTGCTGGCGGGGGTGCACAATGTGTTCCATGTATCAATAGTAAGAAAGTACATTTCCGACCCAAGTCATGTGATCGAGTATAAGCAGCTTAGAGTTCGCGCTGATTTGAGTTCGATGAAAAGCTTATGAAGATTGTTGATCGTTAGGACCAGATTTTGAGGAAAAGAGTGATTCCTTATGTAAAGGTGCAATGGAGCAACCATACGGAAAGAGAAGCTACATGGGATCTCGAGAGCGAGATGCGAGAGACGTATCCTGACTTATTTTCAGAATGACGTGCGTTGGTTTGGAGGACCAAACCCTTTTAAGGAGGTAAGAATGTAATATCCGGCCCCTTTAGTTATTTTTTTTTATTTATTTTATTATTAATGGACCGTAGTGATTAAAAAGAGTTAATGGGTTAAATATTGGGCTTTAGTTAATTGAGTCCATTAGGGTAAAGGAAACCCAATTAGTGAAGAATTTAAAAACCTACAGTATATAAACTCTCTACAATTACCTTAGCCTCTCGATTGTGACAAAAGAAAACAAAATCACAGAGAAAGAAAGGGAGAGGGAGGCGGCGGCTAGGAGGAGAGAAAGAGAGAAACCGAGAAGGAGAAAGAAAGAAGGAAGAAGAGGAGTCCATGTTGTTCATCAAAGGTACTCCCAAATTACCTAATCGTTTTTACTTTGAATCATTAAGATTATGAATTAAGAACCCTAATAGTGATATTGATGAAATAGGATTGGGATTAGGGTGTTGAGGATAATGAAGTAAATTATGTGTGTACGTGTGTGTGTGTGTGTGTGTGTGTGTGTGTTTGTTTGTGTATTGTTGTGTGTGTGTGTGTGTGTGTGTGTGTGTTCCAGTGTGTGTGTGTGTGTTGCCAGTGTGTGTGTGTGTGTTCCAGTGTGTGTGTGTGTGTTGCTCTGTGTGTGTGTGTGTGTTATACGTGTGTGTGAGTAATTTAAGAATGAGAATTTAGATTTGGAATTAAAAATAGTAAACCCTAGATGTGAATTGATGAAACCCTAGGGTATTTTAGTAAACCTAAAAGGGTATTTTGGGTATAAAAATAAGTGGGTAATATGTGAGACCCTAGAATGAATACTAACCTTAGAAAGGAGTTAAAGAAAATAACTTGAAGGTTAATGAAAGGAGAAATAAAGTATAATGGGGACGGAGAATTTAAGTAAATTCGTGTTCCTAAGAATGCCTTATTTACGTGTTTGTAGATTGTGCACGTGGCTTTGCGAAGAGAAATAACGCAAGCTAAGTTAAGGGATTACGTTCCTTAGTTCTTGAAGTTTCAATCCTTTAATGTAGGATTCCTCATAATTCTTTCAAGTATAGCTACCAAGTGGCCAGTAGTATTTGAACTCTAAAAGTTGTGAACGTCTTTTGAATATTCTTACCCCTTGATATGTTTTGCTCAATGGGTACCTAAAATGAATTGATCTTGTTGTGGTGTTCTTATACCTATGAACACTAGGTGGACACTTCGCTATATCAAGTTTTTTAGGTATAGACGTTAGCTTTGTCTGATATGAAAAGGACTTAGCAAGACTTGGTCTAGTTTAAATATGAAAAGAACTTAGACCTTATGCTACTTGTTGAAGCGGTTGGATTATCATGATAAATCTTAATAAGGGAATTTCCTAAAGGTTATGATCTCTTATTTACTTAAATTCCCCGAAAAGGCATCGCACCTGAAATGGTGACGTTATCTTGGAATTGACGGATTTGGTAAAAGTGCCACATTCTTTGGAAATATATTTTATTAACTGTCTTGAAGTTAACAGTTACTTGGTGGTTTTATAAAAGCCTATCTTTGAAAAGTTTTATTATTGTTTTCGTTCTTTCGGTCATCTCTTCTTAGTACCCGAAGAGATCCCGTATGAACTTACTGGGCATTGTTCGCTCATCCCTTCCATAATTATTGTTCTCCAGGTAATAAGTAGGAGAAGGGCTCTAAGGAAGGTGAATGACGTCATTAAGGAGCGTTGAAGGTTCTTTGGTGATTAGAGTTTAAGTGAACGGTGTTTACTAGCCGTTGGTATTGAAAGACAATTGTTACGCTTTCGTTATTTATTTTGAATTGTGGTTAGAGATACTAGCCGTGGAGATTTGAATTGTAGTTTATGACCGTTATTCCTTTATGTTGGGGACGGATTTATATTATTTAAAGATGTTATAATACTCTGAAATTTCGGGGTGTTACAATAACTATCATCCAATAGATTATTACTCCCTCCGCCAAAATGATAATCCAATTTCCCCATTTTGTTTGCTCCGGAAAATTAGTCTCATTTCTAAAACTAAGGGGGCGTTTGGTTCGGCAGAAAAAAAAATGAAGGAATGGAATGGTCAATGGAAAAGGAATTGGAAAGGAATATAAAGTGGTCAAACCTCATGTTTGGTTGCTATGGAATGAAATTGAATTCCTTCAACAATCATGTTTGGTTTGAAAATACAAATTATAAGAATGGAATGGAAACATATAAAATGTCCAATTTACCCTTCTTTCAAAAAATTAATGAGTAAAAAAAAATTGTAATGATTAAAAAAAAAATTGGGGGGGGGGGGGGGGTGGGGGTGGGGTGGGGTAGGGAGTGTAATGATTATGAGTAAACTGTAATGGGGGGGGGTGGGGTAGGGGAGTTAAAAAACTGTAATGATTAATGAGTAAAAAAAACTGTAATGATTAAAAAAAAATTGGTGGGGGTGGGGTGGGTGGGTAGGGGGTGGGGTAGGGGAGTTAAAAAAACTGTAATGATTAATGAGTAAAAAAAACTGTAATGATTAAAAAAAAAAATTGGGGGGGGGGGGGGGTGGGTAGGGTAGGGTGTGGGGTGGGGTAGGGGAGTTAAAAAACTGTAATGATTAATGAGTAAAAAAAACTGTAATGATTAAAAAAAATTGGGGGATGGGGTAGAGGAGTTATAAAAACTGTTAAAAAAACTGTTAATTTTTTTTTTGGCAGGGGGAGAGGTTTTTTTTTTGTGTTTGAGGGGGGTATTTTGGTCTTAAAAATTTGTTCAAAACTTTTCCAATGGAATGAATCTTTTCCTTCCAAATTTGGAAGGAATGAAAATCCATTCCAGGAATGGGAAAATTTTGGTAAAAATGAACCAAATATGGGAATGGAAAAAGTCAAAGGAAATTCTTCATTCCATTCCCCCATTTTCCTTCACTTTCCATCCAACCAAACACTACCTAAGGGTTTTAAAATCACTGGATTTCTAAAACTTATAATGTAAACTCAAAATGCTTGAATAGTCAAATGGGACTATTATTTTGGGACAGAAGAGGTAGTAGTTAATACTCCCTCGTCCCGTAAAGAGCTACACATATTTCCCCTTTGGGTGTTCCGTTAGAAATTACACTTACCCAAAATGAAAATTTTACAATGATTCTTTATTTAAAGAGACCCCACTTATCATACTCATATCAGATATCCACTTACTATTCTTTACTCCATGTTCTCTCTCCTATCTCACTTTTCAATTTTCATACTCATGACACCTACTCCACTTCCAAGATTATACTCCCTCCGTCTCAAAACGAATGTTAAAAAGATTTTCAAATTTTATCTTGATCAAGAGAAAATTTGAAAACTTTCTCGAATTTCATTTCAGGACGGAGGTAGTATCGTTTTTCCTTAATCCTCGTACCAACCCAACGTGTAGTTTCCAACGGGATAATGCGTAGTTTCTAATGGGATCCATATCCTTCTTAAATTAAAGTAACAATGCTGCTTATGCTATTATACTAACAATATGTCATTTTTTTAATCTTAAACTTTTAATTGAATACAAAATAAAAAGGATTTAATGCTATGGGCACAAAATAAGGTCACAAAATCTTGTTCACAAAATGAGGTGACGATATTTTATTGTGGCATCGATAATGGATCCGCCACACTCTAATTAAACACACCATTAAAATCATTACACTTAGGATTTTGTGACCAAGTTTTTGTGATTTTTTTTGTTCCCTTTACTGATTTTGTGACCAAGTTTAAGGACGATAGGCATACCAAAAAATCCCACTAGTTTCTGCAACAACTGAGAGTTAGTGATCTCTTGATTTTTGGTGAGATTGTTTGGTAAAGCAGAAAATTAAACTCTGAAAATGTAGAGTTGAAATTATTAAGTTGCTGAATTTTGTAAGATTCCAATTTATTTGATACTGACAAAATACATACATCTGAATTTAATTAAAATTGTAAATAAACACTCAAAATTAGTCCCGTCTCTTTCACTTGATTATTCTTTTTGTTTATCCTCAAACAAAAATAGTCATATTTTTTAAAATAAATAATTACAATTCAAAAATATTATTTGTCAAATTATCATTTATTTAGACTGATAATAATAATATTTGAACAATTTATTATTGGTACTTTTATTTGTCTCACATTAATAAAGTTGGGAAACTAGTTCCTCCATAAGTTATAAAAAGTCCAATTTTTAACCCTTAAACCCTAAACCTTAAACCCTAATCCCTAAACCTTAAACCTTATAAAAACAAGACTTTTTATAACTTATGGAGATGGAGGGACTAGTTTCCCCCAAAATTTTCCGTTGATCAATTTTACTAAACTTTGACAAAAAAAAAAAAAAAAAAAATTGATAAAATTTAATTATGACACTCAATTAAAATATTATCAAAATTTATAATTTAAAAATAATTTTATTTTAGTTTTATCATATTTAATTTTTATGAAAAAATAAAATATTTCAACAAAAGAAAGCAACATTAAATAAACAAATAAAAATATTGATGAGTGGGTTTGAACCCATTCATTTTTCTTTATCTTACCTCCTCTTACATTGTTAAGACTTGCCAAACTACCTTAAAATTAATAGCTTAATTTAAGATAATATACAATTTAAGTGATTGAAATTTCCTTACCAACAAACTTTATTTTTTAATCTAGTTCCAAATTAAAAGCTTAATTGGGTTACCCTTACTAACTCTCAGATATTATTATGGAACATAGTATGAATTTGTGGCTGGCTTATTTCCGTCTGTAGGAGAGTCTATTCAATCAGAACAATTCCAGAACAAAGTCAACTGCTGTCTGCTGATCTCTTTTTATTTTTGTGAATCGATGATTGATTGAACGCGGAGAAATAAGTACTTACCCTTACTAAATGAGTGTCCAAATTTCATTTTAAGGGACATATGAAAATCTCAACTTTTTGTACAATTTGGTGGCAAAGATTCATATATAATCTTGTAATCTCCTTTCAAAACATTTAGTTTTGCACATATAAAGAGACCGGAGGAAAAAATTTCGAAAAAAAACATTTAGGGACAAAATCATGTTAAAAAACGACACTCATTTTGGGACAAAATTTTTTTTAAATGGATACTCATTCAGAGACAGAGGGAGTACATGTTAACAAAAATACTTTCAGTCTTCATTATCTACTCAACCATATCCTTCCTGAAAATATAAAGACAACAGAAGTTGACTTTTTTAATCTTCAAAAACAGAAGTTGACTTTGTTTATTTTGTGTTCACACTGAGTAGACTAACAAGCATTGCTTGAGTTCAAGAATCAGATAACAAAGGGCATGATATACGTGGCCCTTAACCCGTGTATTAAGCGGATGGGCCGGACCTCACTATTTACAAATGGGCCGGGCTTAGCCTGAGGGTTTGAAAAACCCGTTTGGCCCGCCTAAAAACTTTAAAAAAATTGTTTTGATTTTTTGCCAAAAAATTCCCTTATTTCACTATTAAAATGGAGTATATATAATGTTTTAATAATTTTATTCATTAAATTTCTAAACTTATTTCACTATTTTAATTAGCTTTAACAATATACTAATATAATTACGCTATTTATATTTTTACTAAATTATAAATCTAATTGTAATGTCTTTAATATTTTTTAAAATATTTTTTTGTATTTTTTGTATTTTCTCAAATTTAAAAAAGAAACTTAAAAATAAAACTTTTTAAGACCCGTTGGATAAAACTTAAGGGTTTAAGGGCGGGCCGAGGATAGGGAATTATAAAAGGGCCGGACCGGGGGCTCACACATCACGGGCGCGCTTAAGCCCGTTTACCCGCAGGTTTGATCAAACAAGAGCCGGACCGGGCCAGGTTACCCTTATGCCCATTAGGGATGGCAACGGGTTGGTACGGGTCGGGTTTAACATATACAGAACCCGACCCGCATACGCACTACTTTGTAGCGAACCCGCCCGCCCTGAAAATGCAAAACCCGTACCCGGCCCGTCCTGACCCGTAGCTTCCTTTACACATCGTCTGAATTAGGGATCTAGCGAGAGTCCAAATCCTCTGTACCACTTTTTGTGCCACTTCATGTGCCACAAGTGATCCAATGGCTCACAATTGTTATGAGTGGTATTATTGTAATATAATGCAAACATGTGAACGGTTAGATTAGAAGTGGTACATGAAGTGGCACACAAAAGTGGTACAGGAGATCTCGACTCATCTAGCGAGTGATTGAGAGAGCCAAGACGTGAACCTTAACAGCCTCGCTACTTCTTAATACGGGGATTTCACAAATCACCAGTTACGCCGCCATAGACACCAGATTTGGGGCTGCGTTAATAAGGAAATAAAGAGAGATAAAAGGAAAACTGAGGTAGAGAGACAGGCGGCTTGCAATTGTTGGAATTAAGGAGAATGGGAGGCAACATAAGAAAGAGATGGTGATGATTTCAAGTATGGGAAAGAAAGAGGGTGAGTGATTGTACCATGGCATCTGCGTTTGGGTTTGAATGGAGAAGGAATCAAGGGAGAAAGAGAGAGACATGAGGCGGCTGCAATGGTAGGGTTTTTTAGATTGTACTGATTTTTAGCTTGTATAAATGGTAATATATGTAACTAAGGGAACAAGAAGGGGTATTATAGTTAGTAAATAGTATGATTTCTAGCTTAGATACATGGTAATATATGTAATTAAGGGAAGAAGAAGAGGTATTATAGTTAATAAATGGTGTAAAATCTCTTTCTTTTATCATGCGGGTCGGGCCGGGTATCCGCGGGTCACAATGATTTACCGAACCCGACCCGAAACCCGGCGGGTTTCAGAAATGGCTTATCATACCCGCCCTGCACGGGCCGGATCAGTGTCGGGTTCGGATCGGGTTCGGGTGAGTTGCCATCCCTAATGCCCATCTCCAATGTGGCCCATTACCATCTGTCAACATCATCATCAATATTTCTCCCTCCGTCCCAATATGATCTTCCCACTTTTTCAGTTGTTACTGTTGGGTATGCTTATTTTTTAACCCTCCTACTTATGTTAGAATTGATTGATACCATCACCTATTAATATTTTATGGACTTTAGGACCCTATGTAAGAAGTTTTATAACTTCAATTTTTAGCTTAGTCCATTTTATAGTATAGGCTTAGAATATAGGACTTGGAGCGAAAAGGAATGAAGATCTAAGCAAGACTGTGGTCATTGCGCAGACTACTCTGCGTAGGACACCACTGCGCAGGTCTCTCCTGCGCAGCTCTCTACCTTGCTCAGTTTACAATGCATTCAGATCACCTAACTTGGAAAAAGCTTTGAAGATATACGCTTATTAAAGTGCTGAGGTGTGCAGAAACGACAAAGCAAGCACACTCAGCAGATCCAACGGTGGAGATGCGCTCAAGAGAAATATTTCAAACAAAGACAGCTGTCAACCTTCTAGAAAAAGCTTTTGAATTTGGTCTTCATGCTCAGTCTCCAACGGCTCTATATCACCTGCGCACCAATCATATTGTGCCAGGTCATCAACCTTGATCAGAGCCTATAGGCTATAAAAGGACATCTGCGCACCAATCATATAGTGCCAGCTCATCGTCCTTGCTCAGAGCATCAACGGCTAGTTTTAAGCTCTCAGCTATAAATAGCCTACTCATCTTCATTTCCAAGTTGCTAGAGTTTGTGCTTATTAATATCCTTGAAGTTCTGAAGATTGCTGCTTATAATTCCCAGATTCAAGATCAACCTTCAAACCTTCATACCTTCAAACTCCTGCCCAGATCCTAAAGCCTTGTATCACCCAGAATTCTTCGTGCTCTTCATCTCATAGATTCTTAGAGCCCAGAATTTCTGACACACACACACACCTCTTGAAGCTTTGATCATATCGATCTAACTTCTTGAGATACACCGGTTTAGTCTAGGATTTGTTCTTCATAGAATAGATTTTGATTTGAGTTTTGATTCATTGTAATCTTGTAAAAGCTCCTCACATCTATATAATCTATCCATTAGAAAATCCAAGACTAACCATCTTGGTAGAGGACGTAGATCTTTCATAGATCGAACCTCTCCAAATAGCTTGTTCTTTATTCTCACTATTTATTTCCTGCTTAATCATTTCTGAATTACTGCTTTGTTTGATCTTATCAGATTGCTATTATTGCTGCTGTGTTTGTTATTGCTTATTGTAGACACCCCGCCTTGACCGCTCACCCCGATTGCACATTTGATCTTGTGTTTCTCCCCATTTTAAGTGTTTCTCGTTAGTTTCTGTCACTTCCGTTAAGTTCCTGACTGACTTCGTTAAGTCCAGGGACTAAACTGAATGACAGGGCGGACTTTCTAGTCCATTCTGTCAAAATTGCCTTCTCTGAGTCGCGCGCCTCCGACAGGAGGAGCCAGGCGCGCGTGCCTCCCGCCCCCAAAGCAGGAAGCGCGCGCCTCTGGGCGTCAGTTACAGATTTCTGGCCAGGATTCTCTCCCTTGCTCAATTTACAGGATTTTTCCCGGGAAGGATTTCTTGGTGACTGAGTTTTGGCACCAAAAACACCCCTCTTTCACCTATAAAAACCTCCCTTTACCTCCATTTTCAGGGACCGAAAAATTGAACTTACAAAAACTATACCAAAACCACTTTCTAAAGGTTCTCCAAGGATCTCATCAAGCAATATTTGAAGGTCTTCAAATTGTAGGTAAAAGTCCATCTTTTCTTTTCTTTTCTACTTCATCTCCTCTCTCTTTTACTCTAATCAAACGTGCAATCACCCAAATCATTTTGGGACATGACTCTAATGATCACCTCATCTCATTGAGGTTGGTTAAGGAGTTATCTCCTACATTCCAAACCCTATTTTAAAACCCCCTTTTTATGATTTAAAGAAGAAGAAGAAGAATGTTATCATTCATGTAGATTTTGATCAAGCAAGACCAACTTTAGTTGGGCGAGATAGGTGTTTCGGTACTTCCCATCTCGTAATCTAACCCCCGAACCTCAAAACAAAGAATCTCTGTTTTCGTAATCAAACTTAGGCTATAATCAATAGGTTTTTCTTATGTTCCTCAAAACATAGGTGGCGACTCTAAAAACAAGTTAGACATCCTAGGACAATTCACCGCTCTAGCCAAGCCGTGGTTTCCCGGGGTATCTACAGTGGCGACTCCGCTGGGGAGATTTGAGGGTTAAACTTCCATTCTGATCGAAATCTACATCTTTTCTGGGCATTCTGATTCCTGATGGGGGAGGCGCGCGCTTCTGGCCTCTTCAGCCTAAGGCGCGCGCATCCCACATCAAGGACCAGAATCGCCCACTTCTTCATGTTCTTCATCTTCTTCTTCTGCTATTTTCCACTAATCATTTCTGCAGGGGTTACAATATGCACATAGGACCAGGGCAATCCCCTGAGTCCAAAATTTGACATTCTGACAGGTGTGCCCAGAAGCGCGCGCCTCCTAATAGCATTGCGCCATGCGCGCGCGTTCCACATCAACACTCAGAGGCGCACGCTTCTGGGTTGGTTCCCAGAACAGAAACAGGTTTCAGTGACTGAGCAGAACAGGGGGGTGTGGGCACAGTTGCCTGCATCAGAACGGAATTGAACCCTCGGACTGTTTATTTTTATGTTTTATTTACCGGTCACACGGGTGATTCGGGAGTTGTAATTTATGTGCTTATGTGTTTTGTTTGTTTTTCTTTCTTTTCAAAAAAATAAAATAAATAAATAACAAAAAAATATTTGTCACTTGTTAGACCTCACACTACATGCACATATTCCTATGAACTGCTCACTATCGAGTCGCACAAGTCCAACCCCAAATCCGTCGAGGCCCGTCCTAGAAAGTTTCAAGCTCCACTCGACCTTGGCTCTTTCGAAGCGGTAAACCTCAGCCCGTGGCGTAGTTCAAGACTACATGCCGGGGGTGACCTTTGAGCCTCTCATTTCAAGCCGAGCACAAGCCACACAATTCTAGTTAGGGTCTAACACTCCGTGATCAAGTCGGTTTCCATGTACCGAGATTTCCCTAAACTAATGTCTTCAAATCATACATGCCAACTTGTTGAAACGGACGCAATAAAAATCCGTCCCCAAAAGTGGTTATTTTGGACGAAAATAAAAATCCTCCCCGCATGTATGCTTTACTACATTAATTTAGTTTAATCCCGATACATGTAGGATTCACAAGCGCGATGGAATCCGATGAGTATATGGGACCGCGAGATGGTCTATATACTAGTGTGACGATTCCATTATTTTCTTAGAAACCCCAAAAGGGATCCATTCCCTCCGACTTATAAAAAAAAAAGTCTTTTCTTATGTGGTTCGAGTCGTGTGCCCAACTGTGTGTTCTAAG
This sequence comes from Campanula takesimana, assembly GCA_026119855.1. NCBI lineage: Eukaryota > Viridiplantae > Streptophyta > Magnoliopsida > Asterales > Campanulaceae > Campanula > Campanula takesimana. Next base: position 24,306 of record JAOWBW010002555.1, on the reverse strand, counting down.
CCTCTTCATGGACCGCAAGTGTTACTCAAGACTGACAAGGGCCTCTTCTGCAATATAGGTTCAATTGGTACTTACAGAGTCTACCGGGATTCGGCAAATCGGTTAGTCCGTGAAGAGATCACTCCAACAGCTCCTACATCAACCATGACCGGCAGCAGCAACACCATGTCTCTCGAACAGCTCTCAACCATGGTCCAACTCCTCCAAGAGCAAGTCTCCACCCTTAATAAGGAGGCACAAAGCAAAGACGACATTTGGCAATCCCACCTCGACAGCCAAAGGGAGGCCCACGAGGCCGAGATGGAGCTAATGAAAGAAAAGCTCACTAACCTTGCCAAGGGGAAGAACAAGAATATGATGATGAATCCGAATGGACCGAGGGTTTGTTCAAAAGTCCTTATGTCAACACCCGCACCAAGAAAATGGGAGAGCCAAGTTCCGAGAACAATGAGCCCAAAATGGTGGATTCTATCATGGCCTACATCGACCAAAAATTCAATGGGCTCAACATGGGGAAAGGCTCCGACACAAGCCTTTATCAATCATCCATCCTCATGAGTACTATGGCCGCTCTTCCTGATAAGTTCAAGATGCCCGACATAAGCAAATTCAAGGGCAACTCTTGTCCTATGGCTCACATCGAGACTTATATTTGAGTCAATGGTTCCGAAGAAGGTCTCCCCCAAGGTGATGGCTCAATGCTTTCCTCTCACTCTCGAGGGGCGGCAAAAGTTGGTATGCTACTCTCCCGCTCACTGTCCGTCTTGATTGGGACTCCGCCATGCTTGCCTTCAAGAACCAATACCAAGGCAACACCACTCACCGCCCACAAGGAAAGAGCTCGAGAATACCACTCAAAGAGACAACGAGTCCTTCATTGACTTCACAAGGAGATGGAATGACAAACTCTCTGAAATTGTTGAGAGGCCGAACACAAAAGAGCAAATGGACATCTTTCTCAAGTGTCTCAAGATTGATCTCCGCACCCACCTAAGTGGGGCTTGCTACTCCGACTTCTCCCAAATGTATGAGGCGGGGGTACGCATGGATGACTTGCTCAAGGAGATTAAGAAGACCACTCCTACTTACCGATACAAGGCCGCTTCCAACTCCACAAAAGAGGCCTCGGTCAACGCCGTCACTATCGATAAGGGGAATTACAAAAAGGTTCCTCCACTCCAAGGGAAGAAGTCCCGAAATGACCGTGTCTATACGCCTCTCCAAGGCATGACTCAAACCGAAGTGTTCGAGGTCCTCAAAGCAAAGGGTCAAGTCACACCGTGCAAGGGTACCAACCCAAGACGGTCCACCCCAATCATGCTCACCACAAATATTGTGGCTACCACCAATATAGTGGCCACACCACCGAGGATTGCTTCGTTCACCGCAATGTCATTCAAGATCTCATAGACAAGAAAGAATTTGTAGTGACTAATGGCGAACATGTTAATGTAATAGATATAGGAGAACTCGAGGGGACCACCCATTCAATCCCAATTGTGAATGGGGGCCCCAATGTTATGAATAAACTTGACAATTCTTGTTATGTAGTGACTTACGATGAGGTAATGAGGGAAGTACTAGAGAATAGGAAAAAGAAGCAAGATGGGAACGTCAACATGCTAACTCGATCCGGTCGAGTCATAGCAAGCAACCCTTCCACTTCCGCACCGAGCTCCTCTTCTTAAAGGCCGTAAGCTCGCGACACTCCCGAAGATCCTCTACTTGTCCAACTCAATAAAACTCAAGCCAACATCTCTATTTGGGACCTCATTGCATCCTCAAAGAAACACCGAGATCTTGTCATCCGCAATCTCGATGATACATCAGTTTCTCCCGATACTACTCCCGAAGACCTCACGGCAATGATCGGTCACATTCATTTTGGCAACGTCATCACCTTTGCCGATATGGACCTTCCACCACTTGGTTCCGACCACAACGAGGCTATTTACCTCAAGATACGAGCAAGGGGGAGGCCCGTCTCAAGAGTCTTAGTGGACGGTGGTTCCACACTCAATCTCATGCCTGGCAGAATCATGGGCATACTGGGGCTTAAGGATTCCGATTTGAAGCCTTCTACTCAAGTAATCCGAGGTTATGACAGCACCGCCCGTACAGTCATGGGCATGATTGAAATAGATATTGAGTTTGGGAGCATGGTCATGTCCGTTCCATTCCAAGTGCTTGATATCCCGGCCTCGTTCAACTTACTTTTGGGTCGACCATGGATTCACAGTGCTAATGCCGTACCGTCAACTCTCCACCAATGTGTCAAGATCCGAAATGGTGATGAAATAGTGACCGTCATGGCTGAAAACGTCACTATCCACAGAAAAGGTGAGCCCGTCCACCAAGTTCAGCATGGTCTACCAGACTCCACTCTCTCCGGCGTCTCAATCAACGCCATTGACAAAGAAGGGGAAACGGATCATGGACCCCCAGCAACCACAAAGTCCTCCGCATGATGAGGAATATGGACTACTTCCCTGGCTTAGGCCTAGGGAAATATCAACAAGGAATCCTACATCCTGTGCAAGTCCCATTCGTCAAATACACCTTCGGTTTGGGGTACGAGCCTTCCAAAGAAGACTTGAAACAAGAGCAAGCAATCAAGAACGAAAGGGCCCGAGCTCGTAAAGAAGGCCGTCGTTATGAGGTCCCTAATCTAAGGCCTTACCGCAAGACGTTGAATGGTTATTTTGTCCGCCAAGGGGAAGACGTTCCATACATGATCTTTCCCGAGCCATGGGTTAACAATAAGGGTGTCAAAAAGTCCGGTCTCGAAATCTTCTCCGATTGTGAGATCCAGAAATCCGAAAGGGAACCAACTCCCATGTCGCCCCGTGAATGGTGGGGAAGGAAGGTGACTATAGAGTCCGAGACAGAAATCATTGTGGGGGAAGAACTGACAGATTTAGCCTCCATGTTCGAATAGCTTGTCATAATGAATGAATGCCAAGTCAACGCCATCCATGGCACCGTCACCATGAACGAGACTATCAGTGAGATCCCGCCAAGCTCCGAGCCGATCAACAATTGGTATTCAACGAAAGGGCCCGTGGTATCCGAGGAATTCTTAGTCCAAGAAATGGGTTGCATACCCCGTACAGCAACAAAGGAAGAGCGGCTCACACTTACTTTCGAGTCCGAGAGTGTCTCTAATACCCTCACCCAAGAGGATTTGGAGGCCATAGCCGAGCGTATGTTTCCTTTCTTTGCTAATGAAAAATTTGATATTTCTGAGTACCCTGAGATTGCAAACATTATAAATGATGAATTAACTAATAATGAACTTAACGAACAAGTTAATAACGATTCAAATTATGATGAAATAGACCACAAAAACACAACATACTTAAATGAACTTGCTCAACAAGTCCGTAGTCGTGGTGAGAATGGTCCAGAGGCTGACGAAGAATTGCATGTTGTTAATCTGGGTACCAAAGAAGAGCCAAGAGAAACCAAGATCGGAAGCTTCTTCAAGGGGGACGACAGAGACAGATTAACTGCACTACTACGGGAGTTTGTGGATGTGTTTGCATGGTCATACAAAGACATGCCGGGTTTGGACAGAAAGGTAGCGGAGCACAGAATTCCGATCAAAGAAGATGCCAAGCCAGTAAAACAGAAGCTCAGAAAGAGCCAGAATGGTCTCTTCAAGTCAAAGAAGAGATTGAGAAGCTCCTCAGTGTGGGTTTCATCAAGATTATCGAGTATCCGACATGGTTAGCCAACATCGTGACAGTCAGAAAGGCAAACGGCAAGGTTCGAGTTTGTGTGGACTTCCGGAGATTTGAACAAAGCTTCCCCAAAGGACGATTTTCCACTCCCCAACATCGACATGCTGGTCGACTCCACTGCTGCCTATGAGGTTCGCTCATTCGTGGATGGGTTCGCTGGGTACAATCAGATTCTCATGGCCGACGAAGATCAACACAAGACAGCCTTCACAACACCGTGGGGTACCTTTTGCTACACAGTCATGCCGTTTGGGTTAAGAAATGCTGGGGCTTCCTACCAAAGAGCCGTGACAGACTTGTTCCACGATATGATTCACAAATAAATCGAGGTCTATGTGGACGACATGATCATTCACTCCAAAGGGACCGATGGTCAATATTTAATCGATCTCCGCAAGTTCTTTGAAAGGCTTCGTCAACACAAGATGAGGCTCAACCCTACAAAGTGCACGTTCGGGGTTATCCGAGGCAAAGTCCTTGGTTATATGGTCACTGAAAGGGGAATTGAAGTAGATCCCTCCAAAATCAAGGCAATCATTGACATGCCTCCTCTAAAGACGCAGAAAGAGATCAAAGGTTTCATGGGCAGATTGCAATACATCAGTCGGTTTGTGCACCAACTCACTTCCATGTGCGAGCCAATCTTCAAGCTACTCAAGAAGAATGTGGCTCTAGAATGGACCGACGCATGCCAAGAAGCCTTCGACCAAGTGAAGCATTACTTGACGTGCCCTCCTGTTTTAGTTCCGCCGCACAAGGAGAAGCCTCTCTTGCTCTATGTCACTGTCAATGATGAAGCCCTAGGGGCTATGTTAGCACAAGAGCAACGAGAGTCCACAAAGGAGAACGCCATTTACTTTGTCAGTCGCCGATTCCAAGGAGACGAAAAGAACTACTCTGTCTTAGAGAAGTCATGTGCAGCATTGGTTTGGGTCACTCAAAAGCTCAAACACTATATGGAAGCCTTTCCGATCAAGCTAGTAGCAAAGGTGGACCCGCTCCGCTACATCTTCGAGAAGCCTTTCATGTCAACAAGAATATCCAAATGGTACTTCATGCTCGCCGGCTATGATATCACTTACGTCACACTAAAATCCGTAGGGGGAAAGTGTTCAGTGACCAGCTTGCCGAATTCCCATGTGACGAAGTGAAGGGGGAAGACGTACAGTTCCCCGACGAGCACTTAATTTGTACTGCAACCGAGGAAAATAAGTGGCAACTTTTTTTCGATGGCGCCGCCAATAAACACGGTTTTGGTATAGGGGTATTGCTTGTTGATCCAAAAGACATCTACACTCCCATTGCCATCTGCCTGGAATTCGAAGCTACCAACAACATTGCCGAGTACAAAGCATGTATAGGGGGGCTCGAAGCAGCTCTCGACAGAAACATCACAGAACTAGAAGTATTCGGCGACTCTTTGCTCCTTATCAATCAGCAATCGGGTAAATGGCGAACCCAAGACCCAACTCTCCAACAGTATGGTCAACACCTTGAAGAATTGGTTGAACAATTCCAAGAGATCACTTTCAACTACCTGCCAAGGGATAAAAATCGCTTCGCCGATGCACTGGCCACTATAGCTTCATTAGTCGAAATGCCCAAAGGAAAAATGGTGAAGCCTTTCAAAATTGCCCGAAGGAACAGTCCAGCATATTGCATGAGTATCGAGATCAACGAGGTTCAAACAAACTCTCTGTGGTATTCGGATATCATGAATTTCCTCAAAGATGGCACTTATCCCGAGAATAGCAATAAGAAGTCTCAAGCAGCTCTGCAAAGGCTAGCCTCTCGGTACGTACTGATTGGGGACCGAGTCTATAAAAGGCACCACGATGGGATCAATCTCTTATGCGCCAATGAGGCCGAAGCTCAAGAGATAATGTGTGAAGTGCACGAAGGAGAATGCGGACCCCACATGAATGGGTTTATGCTAGTCAAAAAATACTTCGCATTGGTTACTATGGAGCACTATGGAACGAGACTGTATCGAGAAAGTCAAAAGGACGAAGACCCCAAGAAGGAGGACACCACTCAATATCAACGGTCACCCGAGAGGCAAAGAATTTCTTCCAACCATCTTCAGATAAATCCCGGATCAACAGCTTCCTCCTATGAACAGCAAAGGGAGACAAATCACCATCCGGGGAATAAATCTTGAAGTGTTCCCGGAGCCATATGGTCAAGAGCAAAGGGCTTCCCCGACACATCTTGCCCGTCCTATGTAACTCATCAAGGCCGTGCAACGTCTCCCCTACGATAAGAGGGATTATACTAAATTGTTGCTCCTTGGCTTGCAAAATAATCTCAGCCAAATGCGCATCCGCAGTCCCGAAGGGTGCAACAAACAGTACTTCACTAAAGAGACAAGCGGCCATGGCATTCCTCTTGAAAGATTGAACCACCGGATCCTCCGAGTGTAAACTGAAGAACATCGGCAACTCAGTTATGTCAATCACAGTACCGTGCAATATCTTCCTCACGTCCTCAACAGGGAGATTCAGTAACTCAACCTAAGAGTCAATGGCACCACGGTGATATTTAGGGACGGCAATCCGACCGGCCAAAGGCATGCCAAGGATGGCCCCGAAATCATCAACAGTCGGCACCATTTCATTAGCTGAAAAGTTGAAGGTATGGCTATCGCAATCCCAGAAAGCCGCGGCAGCTCTCAACAAATCCCATCCGGCTTCAACATCCGCAAAGTGAAAAGAATTCAGAACCCGAAGTCTTTAATGAAGGCCTTCTTGGGATGGGTCTTGAAAGAATACACAAAAGTGCCCAAGTCCTTTTCATACTCACCAACAACCTTGGCATCAAGGACAAAAGAATTGGAAGCCATGGAAAATGTTGATCACAAGCAAAGTTAAGCAATAATATGATGTTCAAAAATGGCAGAAAGGAGCTGTGAGAATCAAGTGGTCGAACAAAAGATGATATTATAGCTGTTGGGGGTTCTTTTGGCCAGCAAGTGTCAAGCCCGGAATTCCGCCTCCCAGACGCGCGCGCCACCCGCCAGCGGTCTGGAATGCGCGCGCCTCCCAAGTCTAGATCACTTCAGAAAAGGGCCTTGTCAGAGATCTCCAGCCTAAATCAAGACGCAGTCCCGATCCTCGGACACTCAGTTGGGCATACCTTCTTCTGGTCTGCCTTTAAGGCATGTCAAAAATCGAAAGTAGGATAGAAACTCCCACTCAAAAGTAGGCTGTCCTCCTCCGGATTCCAAACTCCCTAAGTTCTGTCACGGGTGCCATACCCCCCTCAAGAGTCAATCTCAACATTTCATCCCCAGCAGGAACATTTTTCTGGTCGCGGTCAATTGTGGCCGCACCCCACAATTCAAAAGTCAAGTGTGACTCCAAGTGGCACGAGATTTCAAAGCAATATTTCATCAACGGATTTCACTAACGGATTCGTCCTCAAAAGGTTCACTAACGGCCTCCTCAAAGGTTCACTAACGGCCTCTTCAAAGGTTCACTAACGGCCTCATCAACGGATTTCACTAACGGATTCGTCCTCAAAGGTTCACTAACGGCCTCCTCAAAGGTTCACTAACGGCCTCTTCAAAGGTTCACTAACGGCCTCATCAACGAATTTCACTAACGGATTCGTCCTCAAAGGTTCACTAACGGCCTCTTCAAAAGGTTCACTAACGGCCTCATCAACGGATTTCACTAACGGATTCGCCCTCAAAGGTTCACTAACGGCCTCATTCAAGGGTTCACTAACGGCCTCCTCAAAGGTTCACCAACGTCCTCACCAACGAATTTCACTAACGGATTTGTCTTCAAAGGTTCACTAACGGCCTCCTCAAAGGTTCACCAACGGCCTCACCAACGAATTTCACTAACGGATTTGTCCTCAAAGGTTCACTAACGGCCTCCTCAAAGGTTCACTAACGGCCTCCTCAAAGGTTCACTAACGGCCTCTGCAAAGGTTCACTAACGGCCTCACCAACGGATTTAACTAACAGATTTGTCCTCGAAGGTTCACTAACGGCCTCCTCAAAGGTTCACTAACGGCCTCTCCAAAGGTTCACTAACGGCCTCGTTCAAAAGGTTCACTAACGGCCTCATTCAAAACATTTAGCCGGCAGGTTCACCTAACGGATCATGCCACCCCCTCTATCAACAAAAGCCGCTCACACAGGGAGCGCACCACTATCTCTCGCAATTTCAAATTCCTGCTTTCATCGAGTCTTTGCTTTTTTTCTTGGTGATGTCCTCGGCGGGTGTTTTTAACTTTCGTCGACGCGTTTTGCTTTGCAATCCACGTCGCCGAGGGGCTCTGTAAACACCCCGCCTTGGACCGCTCACCCCGATTGCACATTTGATCTTGTGTTTCTCCCCATTTTAAGTGTTTCTCGTTAGTTTCTGTCACTTCCGTTAAGTTCCTGACTGACTTCATTAAGTCCAGGGGCTAAACTGAATGACAGGGCGGACTTTCTAGTCCATTCTGTCAAAATTGCCTTCTTTGAGTCGCGCGCCTCCGACAGGAGGAGCCAGGCGCGCGCGCCTCCCGCCCCCAAAGCAGGAAGCGCGCGCCTCTGGGCGTCAGTTACAGATTTCTGGCCACGATTCTCTCCCTTGCTCAATTTACAGGATTTTGCCCGGGAAGGATTTCTTGGTGACTGAGTTTTGGCACCAAAAACACCCCTCTTTCACCTATAAAAACCTCCCTTTACCTCCATTTTCAGGGACCGAAAAATTGAACTTACAAAAACTATACCAAAACCACTTTCTAAAGGTTCTCCAAGGATCTCATCAAGCAATATTTGAAGGTCTTCAAATTGTAGGTAAAAATCCATCTTTTCTTTTCTTTTCTACTTCATCTCCTCTCTCTCTTTTACTCTAATCAAATGTGCAATCACCCAAATCATTTTGGGACATGACTCTAATGATCACCTCATCTCATTGAGGTTGGTTAAGGAGTTATCTCCTACATTCCAAACCCTATTTTAAAACCCCCTTTTTATGATTTAAAGAAGAAGAAGAAGAACGTTATCATTCATGTAGATTTTGATCAAGCAAGACCAACTTTAGTTGGGCGAGATGGGTGTTTCGGTACTTCCCATCTCGTAATCTAACCCCCGAACCTCAAAACAAAGAATCTCTGTTTTCGTAATCAAACTTAGGCTATAATCAATAGGTTTTTCTTATGTTCCTCAAAACATAGGTGGCGACTCTAAAAACAAGTTAGACATCCTAGGACAATTCACCGCTCTAGCCAAGCCGTGGTCCCCCGGGGTATCTACACTTATTGCCTTAGAATCCTTTTTATCCAACACTTTAAGCCAAAACTTAGCGCATGCATTTTTATCTCTGCGCAGCCTTTTCCTGCGCAGTAGCTGCTTAAATTTCCGCTGTGCATTTCACACTCTCTCTGCGCGCTATACCTAGCTTATTTGAGAACTGTGCGCATACGTTATTGCTTTGCAAAAGGGTTTGAAAAGAATTTTTAAATCGCTATTCACCCCCCCCCCTCTAGCGATTTTCATACCCTTGTTGCCCCTTTGGGACCAACAAGTGGTATCAGAGCAAACACCTTCATAAAACTTGTATCTGTTTTTCAAGCTTAACCGCTTGGGTGTCGATTCAAGATGGCTTCAAAATCTTGGGCAATGGCTAACTATTCACATGTTCCAGTGCTGAATGAAGATCACTTTGAAATCTGGAAGCACTGCATGCTCACTCATTTTTCTTCCATCGACGAGATCCTCCATGACATCGTTCTTGAAGGACCCTACATCCCAATGAAGGCTAATCCTGATGCTGCTACCAACAAGGACAATCCTACAATCAAGAAGGCCAAAGAGGAATGGACCGATGAAGAAAAGAAATGGGTTGGCTACGATGGAAGAGCTAGAAACATCATTCTTAGCACTCTAGACCTCTTCACGCACAATCAAATTATGAGTGGTGGAACTGCAAAGGAACTGTGGGATGCTATTGAAGGATATGTGAATGGAGACAAAGTAAGAAAGGAAAACAAAAGATTTGTGGTGCAAAGAAAATTCAACTGCTTCATGAGAAAGGATGGTGAAACCTTGAGACAAACATTTGATCGCTTCTATGCTGTTGTAAACTCTTATAAATCTCTTGGAACCACATTCACTAATAAAGAAGTCAATTCTCAATTCTTGGATGCGCTAGGTTCCAGATATGTGCACAAGGCAAGTCATCTGGAAGATTCTGGATTTCTAGATACTTGGCCACTGCGCAACTTATATGCTAACTTAAAAGTGTATGAGCTAAAACTTGATCGAATTGACGAAACTGAAGGCAAAGGAATACTTGTTTCCTATGTTGCGCAAAAGGAACCTGCGCCTGCTCAAACCTCAGACAAAGTCTCTACTTCCTCTCTACTTGAAATGGATGATGATGATTTCCCTATGTTCGTAAAACGATTTCAAAAGTTCAAGAAATTCTCCAAGCCAGGATCCTCAAGTAAAGCTCCAGCTAAATTCTCTCGTGGCAGAGACTCAAAGAAAGATGATGACTTGGTCTGCTACAACTGCAGAAAGCCCGATCATTTTGCTTCAAAATGCCCTACTCCAAAATTTGAGTACATGAAGAGAAATACTGCGCAGAGATCATCAAAGCAGCGCGGAATGATTACTGAAGAAGACTGCGCAGAAAAGGAACTAAAGACTTGGATAGAGACCGACACTGAAGACAGTGATGATGACTCTGAGGATGGACTTCTCTGCTTGGTGGCTAATGCTGATACTGATAGCGAGTCAGACAATGATCCCGATACGGACACAAAGGCTGCGCCAAGTACAATTCAGAAGAAAGGTCCCACCATCACAGAACTGGTGGAAATGGGACATCTGACTCCAATCAGACAGAATGGCAAGTACTTATTTGACAGAGCAGACCTATCAAAGAAATTTGTAGCTGCACCTCCGCGCAAAGAATCTCTTGAAATTCCTGCTGAAATTGTAATAGAAAAGAATGACTCTGCTGCTGAGCGCGAGTCTATTTTTCAGCAAGCTGAAAAGGTAATCAAGAAATTCAATTATATGAAAGAAGCAGTGGACTTATCAATTGGAGAAATTTCACAGCTTAAGACGGAGAAAACTCTTTTAAAATCTGAGATCACCCTCCTTAAGGAGCAGATTAAGAGCATGACTCCTCTTACTGAAAAGAACCGTTTTCTTACAGATCAAAATGTGATATTTAAAGTAAGAAACGAAGAATTAGCTGCTCAAGTAGCTGATCTGAAAAAGATCACTGATGAGTAGACCAAATCTCGTGTCACTATGGATCAAATTCTAGAATCCCAAAAAGCCAGTGGAGATAAGGAAGGCTTGGGGTTCTCAACTAGTGATAACTTTAAATGCGCAGTTTGCACTGAAAAGGAAAAGTTTTCACCACAGCAAACTATTGAAATTCCTAAAGCAAAGCATTCTGCTTCAATGGGTAAAGGACAGGAGAAAGTCCAGAGACAAAATTTCCATTATGTCTACCCAAAGAAGCAAACTGGGAAAGCCAAGGGTAAAGCTAAAGTTGAACCTGCGCATGATAACTCATATTCTGACTATGGTTGCGCTTCAACTTCGAATGTCAAATCTGTGCAAAAGGGCCATGCGCATGAAAGCCATGCGCCCCAACGCCAGATGCGCATTCTTAAGAAAAGCGCACCCAAACCTCAGAAAATGATATTTGTCAAAGCTAGTTCAACTGCTCTAGTTCAGAATGCTAAGCCAAAGAAAAGTAAAGAGTTTGTGAAAACCCAATCTATAAGTGGCTTTCATCATTGTGTTGTGTGTGATGGTTTAGGTCACAAGGCTGCAGAATGCCTTTTGCGATTTACTCCTAATGCCAAGAGATGTAAAAATCCTAAGGTTAGACAGGAGTGAGTTGTCAAAAGTTGCTAACTCTAGGACCCAAGAATAAAGGGAACCTGCGTTTTTAATGTCTATTTTTCAGGTCTCGTGCTTCACTGCACACTCTTCACAAGCTAAAGCGCATATATGGTACCTCGACAGTGGATGTTCTAGACACATGACTGGAGATGTCACCGCTCTTGAAGATGTGCATGAAGGAAGAGGTCTCTCTGTAACTTTTGGAGATAACAACAAAGGGCACATAGTTGGATATGGAAGAATCAGAAAAGATAAAGTGTGCATTGAGAAAGTTGCGCTCGTAGAAGGACTCAAGCACAACCTGCTCTCCATATCACAATTCTGCGATAAAGGTTTGGAATGTCACTTCACAGCAACGCACTGCTATATCAAAGATGGCACATCCGGACTAAGTTTGCTCACAGGGACTCGTAAGACTAATGTTTACATTATTGATCTTACCGCTATAAATTCTATCACTAATCTCTGTTTTGTAGCAAAGAATGTAAGTGAAAGCAGCTGGCTATGGCATAAGCGCTTAAGTCATTTGAACTTCAAGTATTTGGCTAAGCTAGGAAGGGAAAATCTTATGAAATGACTTCCTAAAGTAGCTGACCATCATGACAGAAAATGCGCAGCATGCCAGCTCGGTAAACAACCTAAGCAGTCTTTCTCCAGCAAGATTGCCTCCTCAACTTCCAAATGTTTACAACTGCTTCACATGGACTTGGTTGGACCGGTCACCACCGCGAGCATTGGAGGAAACAAATATACTTTAGTTGTGGTGGATGACTACTCAAGATATCCATGGGTCGAAATGATGATATCCAAAGATGACTGCTACGATATCTTGACTGCTCTCTTTTGAAGGCTCCAAACTCAAAAAGAAGACGACATCGTAAGAGTTAGATCGGACAATGGAACTGAATTCAAGAATAACGGTGTTGCACAATATTGTGATGATCATGGAATTGATCACAATTTCTCTGCTGCTGGAGTTCCTCAACAAAATGGCGTTGTGGAAAGAAAGAATCGCACGTTGATTGAGGCTGGAAAAACAATGATAGCAGAAGCAAAGCTTCCAAAGTATTTCTGGGGAGAATCTGTCAACACTGCTTGCTTTACTCAGAATAGACCCCTTATCAACAAAGCCTACAACAAGACTCCATATGAGCTATGGAGAGGAAGAGCGTCCAACATTGCTTTCTTCAAGATCTTTGGCTGCAAATGATATATCCTTTACAACGGCAAAGATCATAGAGGTAAATTCGACGCCAAAGCAGATGAAAGTATTTTTGTTGGGTATGCCAAACATTCTAAAGCTTTTCGCGTTTTTAATAGAACTACTCTAGTAATTGTAGAATCTGTACATGTTACTTTTGATGAGCATTCTCTCCTTGAGCCACATTTGGCTCCAAATGATTCTGATAATTCTGTTGAGAATGATGAGATAGGTACGCAGCCTCAAACTGCACCTGCGCAAAATGATAATCAAGATAATCAAAGTCAGAATCAAGCAAGTCCATCTCATGCGCCAACTCTGGATGCTGCGCCAGAAGTGACAACTCCTGATGCGCAGACACCCCCTCCTGCGCATGATGTTTCTCCGCTTCAGCAAATCACCCTTGATGATCTTAATGCTGGAGCTAACGAAGTACCTATTGAAGATCTTCGTATTCCTACTACTCAACCCAACTTACCCCCTAAGGTTCGTGAAGTTAGAGATCATCCAACTTCAAACATCATTGGTGATCTCAATGTAGGGGTTCGTACTAGGAGAGCATAAAACTTTGATGATGAATATCACTCCTTTATCTCTCAAATCGAACCAAAGAAGATTGATGAAGCGCTCCAAGATTCAAGCTAGGTTACTGCTATGCAAGAATAGCTTAACCAATTTGAGCGCTGCAAGGTTTGGACCTTAGTACCCAGACCTCATGACTAAGGAGTTATTGGTACAAAATGGGTATTCAGAAACAAGATGGATGAGAATGGAAGCATCACCAGAAACAAAGCAAGGTTGGTTGCGCAAGGCTATAGGAAAGAGGAAGGAATCGACTATGATGAAACTTTTGCACCTGTAGCAAGACTAGAAGCTATCAGAATTTTCTTAGCTTATGCCTCTCACAAAAAATTCAAGCTTTATCAAATGGATGTGAAGAGCGCATTTCTCAACGGTGAACTCCAAGAGACGGTCTACGTAGCTCAACCTCCTGGATTTGAAGATAGCAGATTTCCAAATCACGTCTTCAAGCTTCAGAAAGCTTTGTATGGACTTAAGCAAACTCCAAGAGCATGGTACTATACTCTATCAAAATTCCTACTAGAGAAAGGCTTCAAGCGCGGTAAAATCAATACAACTCTCTTTATTGCTAAGTATAATGATCACTCTTTACTTGTTCAAATTTATGTCGATGATATTATATTTGGTTCTACTAATGAGTTATTTTGTAAGCACTTTGAAAAGCTCATGAAAAGCAAGTTTGAGATGAGTATGATGGGAGAACTCACATTCTTCCTCGGACTTCAAATCAAGCAATTGAATGATGGCATCTTCATAAATCAAGTCAAGTACACAAGAGACTGTGGATACCCCGGGCGGGAACACCACGGCCTTAGGCTCGAGCGCGTGGTGTCATCCTAGGATGTCTAACTTGATTTTAGAGTCGCCACCTATGTTTTGAGGAACATAAGAAAAACCTATTGATTGTAGCCTAAATTTGATTACGAAAACAGAGATTCTTTGTTTTAAGGTTCGGGGGTTAGATTACGAGATGGGAAGTACCGAAACACCCATCTCGCCCAACTAAAGTTGGTCTTGCTTGATCAAAATCTACATGAATGATAATGTTCTTCTTCTTCTTCTTTAAGTTATAAAAAGGGGGGTTTAAAATAGGATTTGGAATGTAGGAGATAACTCCTTAACCAACCTCAATGAGATGAGGTGATCACTAGAGTCATGTCCCAAAATGATTTGGGTGATTGCACATTTGATTAAAATAAAAAGAGAGAGAGGAGATGAAGTAGAAAAGAAAGGAAAAGATGGACTTTTACCTACAATTTGGAGAACTTCAAATATTGCTTGGAGAGATCCTTGGAGAACCTTTAGAAAGTGATTTTGGTATAGTTTTTGTAAGTTCAATTTTCGGTCTAAGTTTTCGATCCTTGAAAATGGAGGTAAAGAGAGGTTTTTATAGGTGAAAGATGGGTGTTTTTGGTGCCAAAACTCAGTCACCAAGAAATCCTTCCCGGGCAAAATCCTGTAAATTGAGCAAGGGAGGGAATCCTGGCCAGAAATCTGTAACTGACGCCCAGAGGCGCGCGCTTCCTGCTTTGGGGGCGGGAGGCGCGCGCGCCTGGCTCCTCCTGTAGGAGGCGCGCGACTTAGAGAAGGCAATTTTGACAGAATGGACTAGAAAGTCAGCCCTGTCATTCAGTTTAGTCCCTGGACTTAACGAAGTCAGTCAGGAACTTAACGGAAGTGACAGGAACTCACGAGGAACACTTAAAATGGGGAGAAACACAAAATCAAATGTGCAATCGGGGTGAGAGGTCCAAGGCGGGGTGTCTACAGAGCCCCTCGGCGACGTGGATTGCAAAGCAAAACGCGTCGACGAAAGTTAAAAACACCCGCCGAGGACATCACCAAGAAAAAGCAAAGACTCGATGAAAGCAGGAATTTGAAATTGCGAGAGATAGTGGTGCGCTCCCTGTGTGAGCGGCTTTTGTTGATAGAGGGGGTGGCATGATTCGTTAGGTGAACCTGCCGGCTGAATGTTTTGAATGAGGCCGTTAGTGAACCGGTTTGATGAATCCGTTAGTGAATTCCTTGGATGAGTCCGTTGGTGAACCCTTGTTGATGAATCCGTTGGTGAATCCGTTTGATGAATCCGTTAGTGAATCCCTTGGATGAGTCCGTTGGTGAACCCTTGTTGACGAATCCGTTGGTGAATCCGTTTGATGAATCCCTTGGATGAGTCCGTTGGTGAACCCTTGTTGACGAATCCGTTGGTGAATCCGTTTGATGAATCCGTTAGTGAATCCCTTGGATGAGTCCGTTGGTGAACCCTTGTTGATGAATCCGTTGGTGAATCCGTTTGATGAATCCGTTAGTGAGTCCCTTGGATGAGTCCGTTGGTGAACCCTTGTTGACGAATCCGTTGGTGAATCCGTTTGATGAATCCGTTAGTGAATCCCTTGGATGAGTCCGTTGGTGAACCCTTGTTGACGAATCCGTTGGTGAATCCGTTTGATGAATCCGTTAGTGAATCCCTTGGATGAGTCCGTTGGTGAACCCTTGTTGACGAATCCGTTGGTGAATCCGTTTGATGAATCCGTTAGTGAATCCCTTGGATGAGTCCGTTGGTGAACCCTTGTCGACGAATCCGTTGGTGAATCCGTTTGATGAATCCGTTAGTGAATCCCTTGGATGAGTCCGTTGGTGAACCCTTGTTGACGAATCCGTTGGTGAATCCGTTTGATGAATCCGTTAGTGAATCCCTTGGATGAGTCCGTTGGTGAACCCTTGTCGACGAATCCGTTGGTGAATCCGTTTGATGAATCCGTTAGTGAATCCCTTGGATGAGTCCGTTGGTGAACCCTTGTTGACGAATCCGTTAGTGAATCCGTTTGATGAAATATTGCTTTGAAGTCTCGTGCCATTTGGAGTCACACTTGACTTTTGAATTGTGGGGTACGGGCACAGTTGACCGCGACCAGAAAAATGTTCCTGCTGGGGATGAGATGTTGAGATTGACTTTTGAGGGGGCGTGGCACCCGTGACAGAACTTAGGGAGCTCGGAATTTTTTTGAAGATGACAGCCTACTTATGAGTAGGAGTTTCTATCCTGCTTTCGATTTTTGACGTGCCTTAAGGGCGGACCAGAAAAGGTGTGCCCAACTGGGTGTCCGAGGATCGGGACAGTGTCTTGATTTAGGTTGGAGATCTCTGACAAGGCCCTTTTCTTCAAGCGATTTAGACCTGGGAGGCGCGCGCCTTCCTATGTAGGCTTGGGACGCGCGCGCGCTTCATACTGATGGCGGGTGGCGCGCGCGTCTGGGAGGCGGAATTCCGGGCTTGACGTTTGCTGACCAAAAGAGCCTCCAACAGCTATAATATCATCTTCTGTTCGACCACTTGATTCTCACAGCTCCTTTCTGCCATTTTTGAACATCATATTATTGATTAACTTCGCTTGTGATCAACATTTTCCATGGCTTCCAATTCTTTTGCCCTTGACGCCAAGGTCGTTAGTGCGTATGAAAAGGACTTGGGCACTTTTGTGTATTCTTTCAAGACCCATCCCAAGAAGGCCTTCATTAAAGACTTCGGTTTCCGAATTCTTTTCATTTTGCGGACGTTGAAACCGGATTGGGATTTGTTGAGAGCTGCCGCGGCTTTCTGGGATTGTGACAGCCATACTTTCAACCTTTCAGCTAATGAAATGGTGCCGACTGTTGACGATTTCGGGGCCATCCTTGGCGTGCCTTTGGCCGGTCAGATTGCCGTCCCCAAATATCACCGTGGTGCCGTCGACTCTTGGGTTGAGTTACTGAATCTCCCTGTTGAGGATGTGAGGAAGATGTTGCACGGTACCGTGATTGACATAACTGAGTTGCCGATGTTCTTCAGTTTGCACT
This sequence comes from Campanula takesimana, assembly GCA_026119855.1. Lineage (NCBI taxonomy): Eukaryota > Viridiplantae > Streptophyta > Magnoliopsida > Asterales > Campanulaceae > Campanula > Campanula takesimana. The sequence goes on along the minus strand of JAOWBW010002555.1, from coordinate 7,074 downwards.
CGGAGGACCCGGTGGTTCAATCTTTCAAAAGAAATGCCATGGCTGTTTGTCTCTTCAGCGAAGTATTGTTTGTTACACCTTTCGGGACTGCGGACGCGCAGTTGGCTGAGATTATTTTGCAAGCTAAGGACCAGCGATTTAGTGTAATTCCTCTTATTGTAGGGGAGACGTTGCATGGTCTTGATGAGTTACACAGGACGGGCAAGATGTGTCGGGGAAGCCCTTTGCTCTTGACCATATGGCTCCGAGAACACTTCAGAATTTATTCTCCGGATGGTGATTTGTCTCCTTTTGCTGTTCATAGGAGGAAGTTGTTGATCCGGGATTTATCTGAAGAGGATTGGAAGAAATTCTTTGCCTCTCGGGTGACCGTCGATATTGAGTGGTGTCCTCCTTCTTGGGGTCTTCGTCCTTTTGTGGAATGGACTCTTGGTTTTCAGCACGTGGTTATGCCCGGTTTGAGAGATTCTTCCTTTTACCAGCCAGAGCGGGTTCTGCGGCAGTTTGGTCGCCAACAGACAATTCCTTTTCCGAGTGATGGAATGCTTCGTCCAGTTGCTTACATGGGTCCTGACTTCTCGAGTGAGCTTCAATCGGCTTGGGGAGATGACCGCAATCGTTGGGCTTTCGCTCCTCTGCATCGGGGGAGTGTCTTCCTTCCTGAGAGCTACTTGGATTATTTATTTGGCACCCTTTACCGTGGCTTCACTTGGGTTGATGTGCTTCGTTCCGAGTTGTTGGGACAGGGTTTTGAGCCTAGCAGCACTTTGAGATATAGAGAGGCTGCTGTTGATTCGAGTAACATTCTCGCTGACCCTTTCGGTACTCCTTTGGATGACTTTTATTCTAGGAGACGTGCTGCAGCACAGAAGGTTTCGGTGCGTATTAGTGCTCCTTCGTTACCCAAGAAGAAAAGGATTGAAAGACGATCGGGCGGTCCTTTGAAAGCTAAGAGAAAATTGGATTTTTCTTAGTACCCTAAGAGATTGCAATTTAGACCACTTTGTTTTAGGATTTAATATTTTGATGTCTTTTGTTGCTCAATAAATCCGTTGTAATGGTTTGAATAATTCATTGAATGAATAAAAATTGGATTTTGTTATTTGAAGTGAATTGGGTATTTTTGATATGTTTTAGACCGCACCCGAAGGTTGCCTACGTTCCTCCAGTTGGGAGGCTCAGGTCTTCGTAGTTCAAACAAACAAAGACCATTTTTTTTTTTTTTTTTTTGTGCACCCTGTTTTTTGCCTAGACCGCCCTTGCGGGTTTTCAATCTAGCGGGCTTCTTTTTTGCACGTGCTCTAATTTTTGCCTAGGCCGCCCTTGCGGGTTTTCAACCTAGCGAGCGATTTTTTTTTTTTTTTTTTTTTTTTTTTATGGTCTTTGTTTATTAAGCGTAGAACCTCTTGAGCTTGTCGAGGTTGACCTCCTTTGGCAGCTGGTCACCATCTAAATCCACGAGCCGGACTGCACCACCGCTTAGTATCTTTTTGACCACGTACAGACCGATCCATCGGGGTCCCCATTTCCCCAGGGGATTCATGGCATTAGGAGGATGTTGTCTTAAGACCAAATCTCCCACATTGATGTTTCGAGGCTTCACTTTTTTGTTAAAAGCTCTTGCCATCCTTTGCTGATATGCTCTCGTGCGTTCGAGTGCCCTTAACCTTTTTTCGTCGAGTAAGGCTAGCTGTTCGTATCGACTCTGCATCCAGTTGACCTCGTTGACTTGGTTCTCGAGGAGGACCCGTAGAGATGGGACTTCAAGTTCGATAGGGAGTACGGCTTCAGAACCATAGACCAATGCATAAGGAGTTTCTCCTGTTGCGGATCGTATCGATGTGCGGTAGCCCCACAATGCTAATGGTAGCTTCTCAGGCCAATCCCTTCCTGTTGAGGCCATCTTCTTGACGATGGTCTCGATGGTTTATTTGCTGCTTCGACTGCGCCATTTGCTTGGGGCCGGTAAGGGGATGACTTGTGCTTGGTGATCTTGTATTCTACCAAAAGTGCATCCATTTCCTTCTCGAAGTGAGAGCCGTTGTCGGAAATGATTTCATGAGGCACGCCGTATCGGCACATGATATTAATCTTTACAAATTCGGCCACTTTCTTGGCGTTGAGGGTTCGATAGGCTTGTGCTTCGACCCACTTTGTGAAGTAGTCGACTGCTACTAGGACGAATGACTGCCCATTGCTCCCGGCAGGATGAACTTTACCAATGATGTCTATCCCCCAACAAGAGAAAGGCCAAGGTGTGACCATGTTGTAAAGTTGTGAGGGTGGAGCATGTTGTAGATTAGCGTGGAACTGGCACTTGGCACACCTTTTGACTTTCTCGATACAGTCTCGTTCCATAGTGCTCCAATAGTAACCAATGCGAAGTATCTTCTTGACTAGCATAAACCCATTCATGTGGGGTCCACATTCTCCTTCGTGCACTTCACACATTATCTCTTGAGCTTCGGTCTCATTGGCGCATAAGAGATTGATCCCATCGTGGTGCCTTTTATATACTCGGTCTCCAATCAGTACATCGGCATTTCAACTAATGAAGCTATAGTGGCCAGTGCATCGGCGAAGCGATTCTTATCCCTTGGCAGGTAGTTGAAAGTGATCTCTTGGAAATTGTTCAACCAGTTCTTCAAGGTGCTGACCATACTGTTGGAGAGTCGGGTCTTGGGTTCGCCATTTACCCGATTGCTGATTGATAAGAAGCAAAGAGTCGCCGAACACTTCTAGTTCCGTGATGTTTCTTTCGAGAGCTGCTTCGAGCCCTGCTATGCATGCTTCGTACTCGGCAATGTTGTTGGTAGCTTCGAATTCCAGGCGTATGGCAATGGGAGTGTAGATGTCTTTTGGATTGACAAGCAATACCCCTATACCAAAACCGTGTTTATTGGCGGCGCCATCGAAAAAAAGTTGCCACTTGTCTTCCTCGGTTGTGGTACAAATTAAATGCTCGTCGGGGAACTGTACATCTTCCCCCTACACTTCGTCACACGGGAATTCGGCAAGCTGGTCACTGAACACTTTCCCCCTGACGGATTTTAGTGTGACGTAAGTGATATCGTAGCCGGCGAGCATGAAGTAGTTCCCCAGCAGAGTAGCCACTGTGGATACCCGGGCGGGAACACCACGGCCTTAGGCTCGAGCGCGTGTGTCATCCTAGGATGTCTAACTTGATTTTAGAGTCGCCACCTATGTTTTGAGGAACATAAGAAAAACCTATTGATTGTAGCCTAAATTTGATTACGAAAACAGAGATTCTTTGTTTTAAGGTTCGGGGGTTAGATTACGAGATGGGAAGTACCGAAACACCCATCTCGCCCAACTAAAGTTGGTCTTGCTTGATCAAAATCTACATGAATGATAACGTTCTTCTTCTTCTTCTTTAAGTTATAAAAAGGGGGGTTTAAAATAGGATTTGGAATGTAGGAGATAACTCCTTAACCAACCTCAATGAGATGAGGTGATCACTAGAGTCATGTCCCAAAATGATTTGGGTGATTGCACATTTGATTAAAATAAAAAGAGAGAGAGGAGATGAAGTAGAAAAGAAAGGAAAAGATGGACTTTTACCTACAATTTGGAGAACTTCAAATATTGCTTGGAGAGATCCTTGGAGAACCTTTAGAAAGTGATTTTGGTATAGTTTTTGTAAGTTCAATTTTCGGTCTAAGTTTTCGATCCTTGAAAATGGAGGTAAAGAGAGGTTTTTATAGGTGAAAGAGGGGTGTTTTTGGTGCCAAAACTCAGTCACCAAGAAATCCTTCCCGGGCAAAATCCTGTAAATTGAGCAAGGGAGGGAATCCTGGCCAGAAATCTGTAACTGACGCCCAGAGGCGCGCGCTTCCTGCTTTGGGGGCGGGAGGCGCGCGCGCCTGGATCCTCCTGTAGGAGGCGCGCGACTCAGAGAAGGCAATTTTGACAGAATGGACTAGAAAGTCAGCCCTGTCATTCAGTTTAGTCCCTGGACTTAACGAAGTCAGTCAGGAACTTAACGGAAGTGACAGGAACTCACGAGGAACACTTAAAATGGGAGAAACACAAAATCAAATGTGCAATCGGGGTGAGAGGTCCAAGGCGGGGTGTCTACAGAGACCTAATCAAGAAATTTGGACTTGAAAATGCTAAAGCATACGACACTCCAATGGCCACCGGCAACAAGCTTGACAAAGACTTAAAAGGTAAGAAAGTTGATGTGGCGACCCCGTGGGCCCGGAACTCGCCAGCCGGATGTCGACTTACAACAATACACCAAAATACTGAAGTTAAAAATTCCATTTTTATACCTAAAAGGTTTAAAACAAGGTTTTAGAAATCCAAATTTAATAACAACAATAAATTACTAGTATAAGCTCCACAAGCTCACACCAAAAATACAAAAGATTACAAATCTTAATGACGTCATTGTTGGTAAGACTATCCCCAAAAGGTTATACATTTAAATAATGCAAACCGATCAATAACAACCTGCCCCAAAATCTCAATCCTCTCGACGTCCTCCTCGATCCGCAAATCCTAATCCTTTCCTCCTGGGGGGGGGTTAAGGAAAAACAAAGATAAAAGAAAGGGGGTGAGATAAATCTCAATAAGTTACTAATGCAACTACATGACATGCTAATGCAATGACAATAATAATATCTCACATAGCACGTAGCAAATATCATTTAACAAATAGCAGCGGAAATAAGCAAGTAACAAAGGATACTGAGCCAAGGTTTCCCCAATAAAAGATATAACAATATGATCACTGACGATAGGGCCGCATCGAAGAGCAGCATCAATAAGCAGCATCAAAGAGCCGATAACCAATCAACAATAGCAGCATAATAGCTGGAGAGAAAACCCGGTACCGGAACCAATAACCAAACGATAACTGAGTATACGACACAAAGTCGCAACCCCTTATAATAGCTAGACTGTTCCCAAGAAAGGAGCTAGCTCATCTCACATCCAAGGCCAATCTGGAGGAGGGTAATAATGGGGCAAAACAATGGTCAACATCACAATGGACTTGGCTGTGCCATCATAATGTTTCGCATCGCCCAAACACACACAAAATATCAGCTGGACTTTCAAGTAAGGGCTAAGTAATAAAATACTAGCTCAAATAACAACTAAGGATTCCAAAGTAGGGAACCATTTCAAATAAATCACCAAAAAGGTGCACCAATCCAACAACACATCAAAAGATGTCCAAACAAATACAAAACAATACTTGGTCAAATTCCACACATATTTGTGTAGACACCCCGCCTTGGACCGCTCACCCCGATTGCACATTTGATTTTGTGTTTCTCCCCATTTTAAGTGTTTCTCGTTAGTTTTTGTCACTTCCGTTAAGTTCCTGACTGACTTCGTTAAGTCCAGGGACTAAACTGAATGACAGGGCTGATTTTCTAGTCCATTCTGTCAAAATTGCCTTCTCTGAGTCGCGCGCCTCCGACAGGAGGATCCAGGCGCGCGCGCCTCCCGCCCCCAAAGCAGGAAGCGCGCGCCTCTGGGCGTCAGTTACAGATTTCTGGCCAGGATTCCCTCCCTTGCTCAATTTACAGGATTTTGCCCGGGAAGGATTTCTTGGTGACTGAGTTTGGGCACCAAAAACACCCCTATTTCACCTATAAAAACCTCTCTTTACCTCCATTTTCAAGGATCGAAACTTAGACCAAAAATTGAACTTACAAAAAACTATACCAAAATCACTTTCTAAAGGTTCTCCAAGGATTTCATCAAGCAACGTTTGAAGTTCTCCAAATTGTAGGTAAAAGTCCATCTTTTCCTTTCTTTTTTTTTACTTCATCTCCTCTCTCTCTTTTACTTTAATCAAATGTGCAATCACCCAAATCATTTTGGGACATGACTCTAATGATCACCTCATCTCATTGAGGTTGGTTAAGGAGTTATCTCCTACATTCCAAATCCTATTTTAAATCCCCCCTTTTCATGACTTAAAGAAGAAGAAGAAGAACAATTTTTCATGTAGATTTTGATCAAGCAGACCAACTTTAGTTGGGCGAGATGGGTGTTTCGGTACTTCCCATCTCGTAATCTAACCCCCGAACCTCAAAACAAAGAATCTCTGTTTTCGTAATCAAACTTAGGCTACAATCAATAGGTTTTTCTTATGTTCCTCAAAACATAGGTGGCGACTCTAAAAACAAGTTAGACATCCTAGGATACAAACCAACGCGCGCTCGAGCCTAAGGCCGTGGTTTCCCCCGGGGTATCTACAGTGGCGACTCCGCTGGGGATTTTTTGAGGGTTAAACTTGCGTTCTGATCGAAATCTACATCTTTTCTGGGCATTCTGTTTCCTGATGGGGGAGGCGCGCGCGTCTGGCCTTTTAAGCCTAAGGCGCGCGCATCCCATATCAAGAACCAGAATCGCCCATTTCTTCATGTTCTTCATCTTCTTCTTCTGTTATTCGGCACTAATCACTTCTGCAGGGGGTACAATATGAACATGGGACCAGGGCAATCCCCTGAGTCCAAAGTCTGACATTCTGACAGGTGTACCCCAGAAGCGCGCGCCTCCCATGAGCATTGCGCCATGCGCGCGCGTCCCACATCAGTACTCAGAGGCGCACGCTTCTGGTTTGATTCCCAGAACAGAAACAGGTTTCAGTGACTGAGCAGAACAGTGGGGTGTGGGCACAGTTGCCTGCATCAGAACAGAATTGAACCCTCGGACTGTTTTAATTTTGTGTTTTATTTACCGGTCACACGGGTGATTCGGGAGTTGTAATTTTATGTGCTTACGTGTTTTGTGTGTTTTTCTTTCTTTTCAAAAAAAAAAAAAAAAAAAAAAAAAAATTTGTCACTTGTTAGACCTCACACTACATGCACATATTCCTATGAACTGCTCACTATCGAGTCGCACAAGTCCAACCCCCAACACCCGTCGAGGCCCGTCCTAGAAAGTTTCAAGCTCCACCAGACCTTGACTTTTCGAAGCGGTAAACCTCAGCCCGTGGCGTAGTTCAAGACTAACATGCCGGGGTGACCTTTGAGCCTCATATTCCAAGCCGAGCACAAAACCACACAATTCTAGTTAGGGTCTAACACTCCG
>JAOWBW010002554.1:0-69699 GCA_026119855.1 Campanula takesimana | reverse complement strand
GAGAGAGAAAGCTCAGATTTTGATAATTTTGAAGACTTCATTTCACATATTTCTTGAAGCTATGGCAGATTGGATCAATGAGGCGTTATTTAAGGATTTCCGGGCCAAGGTGGGTATATGCTTCCACAACAAGAGCAACAAGGAGAGGGGTACGGTGATGCTCAGGGCGGAGGAAATGTAGGGCTGACCCAGGAGCGGGCTTTGAAAGCAGCGCCCTGATTCCACTGGGCGGTTTGAGACCACGAGCCGCGACTCGGAATTATTGCGATAATCTGCTGCGGTCTACGTTCGACCAAGATTACGATTTTTACATCGACTCCGAGCGCCATTGGTCGATGGGGCTTCCGGAGACGCGAGAGGTAAATTTCGAATTTTCACTTCCTCTCCTTCTCGCACATTTGTATGTCTATGCACATAATATGAAATGCTAGAATTTAAATTGCTAGAATTGTAGATTGCTAGAATGGTAACGTACCTGTGCTGTGTTTACCTGCAGAGGATCAAGGCTCGTGGGTCCACAGTGACTGTGGTAAAACTGTGGGCGTCCCTGCCGGAGGGACCGGGCGGTTGCGTGCTCGGATCGAGGCTATGGCTTTGGCCCATTCTTGACAGTGTCCGCATGGTCGGGGCTACCCTGAAGGTGGCAGCGGTGATAGAGGTGTGCCGGGAGTTCTAGTGGGATACCACCCATACCTTCCACTTCACTTGGGGAGAGATTACCATCACGCCGACGGATTTCGCGGCCATCACAGGGCTGAGGTTTACTGGTACCCCTTTGCCTTTTGATGAGAGCTTGGCGGAGCGGCGGGACTATAGACAGGCTGCTGGGAGTCGACACCGGACCTGGGAGGAGGTGTCAAGGGTTATGGAGTGGAGGCCCGGAAGGTGAATCGCTTGGTGGAGGTGGCTATTGAAGCCTTGGTAGGGGGGAGTATGATTTGGATGTTTGGTCCGGCGTTTCTTATGGTACAGTTTTTGGAGATCTTGTTTCCGAGTGGGGCTACTGTCTGCCGGTACTCACTGCTAGGGGCTTTGGTGGACTTGGACCTAGTCGGTGGGATTTCTTGGGGTGGAGCCGGTTTGGCTGAGATTTACCGGGCATTAGACCATTGCTCTAGGGCTAGCTCATCGGCCTTTGACGGGTTCAGTTCGCCTTTGAGGTATGCTCTTGACCGCCCTTCTTTTTCACATTGTTGAGATTTCTGCTCTATCCTTTGGTCTGAAATATCTCTTTCATTGCATGCACAGGCTTTGGGTGTACGAGATATTTGGTGTCGCCCCTTTCAGTGGTGATGAGCGCCAACAAGGTTGTTCCCATCATGTCGTACTGGTGCAAGGGCAACAGGGCTCCTCCCCGCAGAAACCGGGATAGGAAGACGGTGGATGATGCTGATCTGAGGAGGGTGTTCGCGATGTCTGAGCCCATCGGGGTTAGATTTTACCCATGGAGTCCGGCCAATGAGGCTTCGGTGGGTCCCTATGTAGTGGAGTTGACCGCTTCTAGGGTCTGCTTGTGGGTCTCACCGGGGAGGCCATGTATCTCAGAGAGAGGGTGGTTCGTCAGCAACAGGGCTGGTGCGTACACTGTGGGCTCCTTATGACCCTCCTCGGGATATGCTCCGTCCCACGAGCCTGGCGACTTTCTTGGCTCCCACTCCAGCAGAGCATTACAGAGGGAGTGATGACTATGCAGGCTACGTGCGGACACGGCTGATCAGCCCTCAGGTTCGGGCTAGGATGCTATCGGGAGAGGGATCGAGCTCGGCCCGGTATGTTGGTCGGAGTCGGCCTTTGGTTGACATGCCCCTTCGCTCGAGTAGCGTGAGAGTGATGAGGGGTGGCCAGGAGGTGGAGCTGAGCTTGGAGCCGACTGATGCAGATCTTGTTGAGGAGACATTCATTCCTCCGCCCGACGCTGGGGTACGGCTTTGTGCTTTATATTAGTCATGTTTGCACACACTTATTTCTTTCTGTATTGTAATCATTTGCTTTGGCTTCCCTTTCAGGTGACTCGGGAGGCATATATCCGTTCAGCCCGGCGGGAGAACGTGTTGATGCGCTTACTGAGGGAGGCGTACCATTCATGTACTTGTCAGAGGGACGACGTTGCGTCACCCAGTGTCGGGAACGGTCTCCGAATGGTGCGGGCTCTTCTCATACTGGTGGTCGAGCGGTCGGGGACGAAGTTCGGGTGCCGGTTGCTCTCGAGCTTTAGCGCGGCGTGGAGACACACGGAGGAGAGATTCTGATTAGGCGGGGGCCATCTTTCCATCTTTATTTCCTACTGTTAGCTAGTAGAGAGCAGAGGGATATGTATGTATAGACACAGATGTACAAAATGCATGTATGTATATTATGTTCTAAAATGCAATTTTATTTGTGGGAGCCTACTTGTGCAATAGTTATTTTACAAATGTCCTAATTTTATACAATGCATAAGCCATGGGACGGGGCCGGTACGTAGTTGCATGGATCCGTTACGGAGTGGGAGGAAACGAAACTGGATTTCTGCATGGAGCGATGTTGGCCGCCTGGCCATGGTAAGGCCCGGAGCAATGTTGGCCGCATGGCCATGGCAAGGCCCGGAGCAAAGTTGGCCGCCTGGCCAAGGACAACATCGGCCGCGTGGCCAAGAGCATATGTGGCCGCGTAGCCAAGTCCTGCGCCGCCTCCGGTTTTCCTTTTCCTGGCAAGAATTGGAGGTTGTGTAGTATTTAATGGGAGTTTGTGTCCTATTCAACTTCGTACCAGCAGCTCTTTGATCAATTTTGAGTTCCAATCATCAACTTGCTCTTCTTTTGCCATGGATCACAATGCAAGGCTTTCTAGACTTGAAAAAGGGGCTTTCATAACATCTTTGGAAAAGTGGGTTGCCAAGATATCCGGTCCTTGTCGTAGGAAATTTGAGAAGCGCTATGGGATCAAGTGTCTTTGGTCATTCTTGCACATGAACTCCAACACTAACCTCTTGCAAGCTTACGGGAAGTTTTGGAACAACACTCTTCACGTTTTCAACTTTTCTTTTAATGAGATGGTACCCACTTATGAAGACATCAAGGCGCTTTGCGGTTGTGAAGGGAAGGTACACTTGCATTGCCCTTTGATTTTATTTCTTTGCATGACAAGTTGATAGCCTTTGGTTTGCCCGCAGATGACCTTGGTAAGTATGCTAGAGGTGGCTACGTCGACCTTTCTTGGATGCCAAGGCACTTTATGCACGCGGATGTGACCTCGGACCGTTCTTTGGACCATCTTGCCTTGTGTTTATTTGCTTCTATTCTTTTCCCTTCCGAAGTCGGATGTGCTAGTGAGGGATGTTTGACCATGGTGAATGCGGCTCGTTCGGGACATGACATTGTACCGGCCATCCTTGGGGAGCTCATTTGTGGGATTCCTCATCTTGCGGTTTATGGCGGGATGCCGTGCGGCAGTGATAGACTTTTGACCATGTGGTTGCAAGAAAGGCTCCGAGTGAACAAGCCAGCGGTTTCTTCGGCGGTGACCCCATGGATGCACCGTATTAGAGGTATGGAGGAGAGATTCGAGGGCATGACTCTCAAGGGTTGGGAGAGGTACTTGGCGGAGATGGTGACCGATGACATCAAGTGGGTGGTGCCCCATTGGCACATTAATTCCGTGAGGGAGAAGCAAGTGGGACTGTACATGATTAAAGTTCCGTCATTTTCTGGGACCACTTTCTACTACCCCGCTAGAGTATTCCGTCAATACGGTCTAGTGCAAACCATCCCCGAGGGTTGGATGAGGAGAGGACCCGTTTTCCTTTTGTCATACTTCATTTGGACGATAGCGCTTCGGTTCTCCTTTCTCAAATGTGGGCGAGGCCGTTTTTTGCCATAGGACTCTCATCATACGCTCCAACAAACACCTACCTATCACGAGAGTATTTGGATTGGTTTATGGAGAGACTTGGGCAAACGGAGCAGACTCTAGAGACCCTAAGGGGCACTATTTTGGCATCCTGTGCTCCTAGTTGTTCATTGAGGATGAAGGAGGCGATGGCTTATGAGAGGAAGAGGAGTCAGAGCATGGCTAATGGAGATGGAGCGGGGACTTCAAGGAAGAGAAAGGATGGGGAGACTCCTAGTGTCAAAGCTAAAGGGGTTAGTGAATTTGAGAGGAGGTTTTTGCGAGAACCCTAACAAGAAAAAGATTCGCCGTGGTCAAAGCAAGAAGAAAGAGACCGAAGGCACGAGGCACTAAAGAGTAACTCCGAGGATCCTTCCATAGTCGTTGCAAACACATTGTTTTAATTTAATTTACTTTTTGTTTTTAGTTTCATTTCAGAATAGGTTATTTATTCAAAAAGTATGTCAAGCTTAGACTCATCAAATAAGTGTTAACATGCAATGACTATGAAAATAAAAGTTTTTGCTTTCGGAAAACACAACTTCTATCTTTATTGCTTTGACAAGATTGGATGTTTACTTATTTTTTAGGACCGCACCTTTTGAAAGGCTGCCTACGTTCCCCTTTTACAAATAGGACTAAGGGCTCAGGTCACCGTAGTTCACTCCAGTCGACTAGAATGATTTTAGAGAAAGGGAAATAGACGGGGGAATGCTCTAACTTTTGCCTAGACTGCCCTTGCGGGTTTTCGATCTAGCGAGCTTTGTACGCACCCTTGTTTTGCATAGACCGCCCTTTGCGGGTTTTCAGTCTATCGGGCTTCTTTTTGCGTAGTAACATTTTTTTTTTTTTTTAGAGAGGGGGAGTCTAGTCATAGTAGCGTCTGAGCTTGCTGAGGTTGACTGGTTCCTTGAACGGGTTGCCATCCAAACCTGACATTATGTCTAGTCTCGTGGCGCGCCCTGAGCTTTGGTCATTGCGTCGACGCGTTGCTTCAAATCCTCTATTTCTCTTGAGATGTCTTGAATCGTTTCTGCAGTCAAGTGCGAGGGTACCTCGAGTCGTTCTTCACATAAGGCTCGATTTCGCAGCAACCGAGGAGTTCTAAGTTTTCGCTTTCCCTATAGAACCAAAATCCTCTCACGCTGGTGAGCATGTTTCGCATCCATCAAGCCTTGGATTCTCCTTTGTAGAGCGACACAGTCGTTGGTGTCGTGGCCTTCGTCTTGGTGGTAAGAGCAACTTTTGGTAGGTTCAAATGGTTGAAGGGGTGGTAATTCGGAGAGTAGTGAATGTTCCCCTAAAGGTTGCATCTGCCCATTTGTTCAGTTGGTCAAACAATATTTCGAAAGGGGTCCCCATTCTTGTGTATCGGTGGACTGAGAGGGATATTTTTTCGAAAATCTTTGCAGTTTTTCACTGATCTTCTTTTCTTGGCGCGAGGGCCACAATTCTGTCGTTGGTGTTGGGGTCCGAAGTTCATTCCCATGTGCCGGGTACAGGATTGGGGTATTCGCGAGATACTCCTTGAGGCAGCATAATGCGAACTCACATCTCGAACTCCATTCTTGGTCGCGGGCCCTTTCTATTTCTCTGAGTATCGGTTCACCCACTGTTGTAAAATGGTTGAGGTGTTGCAGTAACTTGACGAGTTCTTCCTTTTCGGCTTTGTTTCGAGGAGACTGCATTCTCAACACGGCTCGAACTCGCCGACTGATGGTCCTCCACGAGGTTGTGGAGGGGGTCGCTTCTTGGTCCTCCTCGGTTGTCTCGATCTGGTTATAGCCGGCAAACCCATCAACAAACGACTTGACCTCATAATGGGCGGTCGCGTCCACCAACATTCGATATTTGGCAAGGGGAAGTCATCCTTCGCGTAGCTTTGTTGAGATCCCAAAAATCCACACATACTCTGACTTTACCGTTGGATTTCTTGACAGTCACCAGATTTGATAACCAAGTTGGATACTCGATCACCCTGATGAAACCACACGGAGTAGCTTCTCAATCTCTTCTTTCACTTGCAAAGACCATTCCGGCTTAATGCGGCGCAGCTTCTGTTTGACTGGCTTAGCGTCTGGTGCTGTCGGGATTATGTGTTTACGATCGAGTTGTCGAGCCCCGGCATGTCCTTATAAGACCATGCGAACACATCCACATATTCTCTGAGTAGCTCAATCAGTGCTTCCCTTTCGGCTCCGCTGAAGAAGCTTCCAATCTGCGTTTCCTTAGGCTCGGCTTCGGTCCCCAAATTCACGCATGTTAACACCTCATTGGCAGCTTGGGCTCGAGATTCTTTTTGATTAATAACCTGTTCTGAGATTTCTTTAATGTATTCGTCATTTAATGTGTCTGTGTCTGCCTCTTCTAATGAATCATTATTAACTAAGTGTATGTCATTAGTTTGATCATTAGCCAATTTATCAGTTAAAAGAGTGACTATGGAGGGATACTCGGAAAGGTCGAGGGTTTCATTCATGGCAAAAGGGAATATAGCGTTTGCAACAAGATCATAGTCTTCGGACGTAAGGTCGTCAGACATAGAGAAGACTCAAATTCAAAATGTAAAAACACTAGACTCTGGGGACGGGGATTTTGGGTGAGTGACAGGAGATGCTGCAGGAGTGGCGACAGGAGAAGGAGTAAGCCCCAGTGTTCCACCATAAACTCCGGAGTAGCTATAGGTCCCCCAATGATGCACCAATTCTTGAGCTTGTCCCCATGGGTACACGCCAATGTCCTTGGGTCCACCTTATCTTTAGAATCGTCTCCGATGACGGCAACCATGTCTTCGTGCAGCCCCAGATTACCCAGATGTTGAAGCAGATATTGGCCGTCCCACGTCTCAGTCAAACTTGGAGTTTCTGCGGCTTCTATTGCTAGCTTGTCAAGGGTTGCGGCTTCAAGTTGATCTGCCAAGTCATCTGCCACCTTGGTGGAGTACTCATGCCTGATGGTTCTAACTCTGCCCGTGGCTTTGTCATATTCATGTAAGTCAGCTTCATGTTGGACCGATCGAATTCCACATCTCTGAAAATCTCGAACCCTTTCTGCAACTTCCCGGTGTGGTCAATCCATGGCTCAGCGAACTCAAAACACGAAAACTCCTCGCCTTCCCTGACAAAGTAGCTATTCAAGGACAGGCGGTATGGCCGCATTTCAGGCTTTTTGTAGGGAAGCTTCATCTTTTAAGCAATTCTATCCTTTGTTGCTCCATCTTGTCTTCAGGAGTAAGGGTGTATCCTAGACCGAAAACCCTCGATGAATTAACCTCTTTAACCAATTCTGTGGGGCCTTGCAAGTCTTACCTAGCCCCAGCCCCGTATAAAACCCATGTTACGCAGTATCTTGACAACAGGTGCCACTTGTCCGTTGTTTTGGTGAGGTCGATGGTGCAGATCTGTGCTTGAGCGACTATTTCAAAGCCATTGAAGAGTCGGCTCTCTTCCCCATGCTGAATCTGTAAGACAGGAACGCCCTTGGTGTCCGTCCCTTGGGCAGTACGAGATCACTGTAGATGATGGTCACTTCAGGCGGTATGGCCGCAATTCTATCCTTTGTTGCTCCATCTTGTCTTCAGGAGTAAGGGTGTATCCTAGACCGAACAACCCTCGATGATTAACCTCTTTAACCAATTCTGTGGGCCTTGCAAGTTCTTACCTAGCCCCAGCCCCGGTATAAAACCCATGTTACGCAGTATCTTGACAACAGGTGCCACTTTGTCCGTTGTTTTGGTGAGGTCGATGGTGCAGATCTGTGCTTGAGCGACTATTTCAAAGCCATTGAAGAGTCGGCTCTCTTCCCCATGCTGAATCTGTAAGACAGGAACGCCCTTGGTGTCCGTCCCTTGGGCAGTTACAAGATCACTGTAGATGATGGTCACTTCATTACCAGATTGAAACTTCACACACTGGTGCAGGGAAGATGGGACAGCGCCCGACTGATGTAACCACGGCCGGCCAAGGAGGAGTGAGAAGGTCGCGGGGATGTCTATGACGTGGAAGTCGGTTGGTAGGATCTTTGTTCCGATGGTAATGGGTAAGGTGGCTTCGCCTATCACGGCGCGGCATGTAGAGTCATAAGCTTTGATGGTTTGCTTGGATGGGCGTAAATCAACACCATGAACGCCAACCACATCCATCACCCTTGAAGGCAGGATATTAATAGCAGAACCATTGTCAATGAATACACGGGGAATCTTCTTGCCATTTACTTCGACAGTGATGTATAAAGGCTCATTATGATCAACTCCGAACACTGGCTTGTCTAGCTCCGAGAAAGTGATGATGTTTCCATAGTGGATATTACCAATCATGTGGGTGACGTCCTCCGGGGTAATAGTGGATGGTACCATGGTGGTGGCGAGGTTTTGCTCGAGCATGAGGCGATGGGCTAGGGAGGAGGTGAGTAGGGACCATAGTGAAATATGGGCTTGGGTTTGTTTGAGTTGAGTGAGGATAGGGTCTTCTTTGTCTAGGTCGGCTTGCTCGGGTTCCTTCCCAAAGACTTTCTTTGCACCCTTCGGGTCGGATTGGTATACTTGACCGGATCTTGTAAGGAGACAAACTTCTGCACGTAGCTCCTCCAAAGACAATGGCGAGTCATGACAAGGGGGCGAAACTTCGGTCTTTTTGGCCTCCTCGAAGATTTCGGCCCAAGAAAGAGGTTGAGAGGGCTTGGGACTCTCTTCCTCTAGAGATTCAACTTCACTCACTAGTTCTTCTAAAGACAACAAGTAGCAAGAAGATTCTTTATTATTAGTCATTGGAATACAACCCATCTCATCACAGTCCGCCACAACAGGCTTGGCCGGATCAGTGATCTCACTAAGTTCTACCATGAGTACATTGCTAGCTACATAATCTCTAGGGTCTTCAACTACTCCCTTGTGGATGAGCTCTTGCACGGATTTCTTGAGTTCAAAACATTCTTCGGTAGTGTGACCGGTGCACTTGTGGTAGTGGCAAAACTTTGATAAATCGCAACCAAGACGGGGAAGGTGTCCTTCTAATGGTTCGAGCATTTCTAACGTCACCAATGCCATGAAGATATCCACCATCGTGAGCCCTATCTTGTCAAAGGCATCCATGAGCTCTAGGATACTGATCTCGCATGTTTGCACCATATTCACCCCACCCCCATTGTTAGGAAGAGGGTTATTCACCACATTAGGACCCTTCGGCTTCTCAGTCTTCTTGTCATTGATCAACCCTTGTACTACGCGCTTCAATTGAATACAACCATCCGTTGTGTGCCCGATGTGCTTGTGATACTTGCAGAACTTGGAGGCGTCCAAATCAGTTCTTGGGTAGGCGGGTTGGTAATTCTCCAAAGGCTT
This sequence comes from Campanula takesimana, assembly GCA_026119855.1. Lineage (NCBI taxonomy): Eukaryota > Viridiplantae > Streptophyta > Magnoliopsida > Asterales > Campanulaceae > Campanula > Campanula takesimana. The sequence goes on along the minus strand of JAOWBW010002554.1, from coordinate 60,494 downwards.
GATAAGACCTCTCTTGACTAACACGTCAAAGACTTTCCCCATAGGCATTCCAAAATCGTCAAAGTGTTCCCTCTCTCTTTGCGGCGGAGCCCCATTCCTTGTTACGGCTTGGACATCTAGCGGGACCTCTTTCTGGAACATATTTACTTGGCCGACGGACTCCTTTCCACCCCTAGGAGGGGCAGGCGCAGTAGGAGCCTTGTAGCGGAATGAGTTGTTGTTGTTGGTCTTTGGACTTTCTTTGGCGGCACAATCCAGTGAACCCTGCTTCGTACCTTACTCCGGCGTCAACCATTTCCCGCAAATCAGGGAAGTAACCATTACCTATAGCTGCTTTCATCTCCGGTAGCAAGCACTTGTAGAAAATCTGCTTCTGTTCCTTTGCTTTTGGTGGGTATTGGACCTCGCACAACCGATGGTTCCACCTCTTGTAAAAATCATAAATAGCCTCGCCGGGCTTTTGCATAGTGTTCTCAAGATCCGTTCGATTCACATGCCAATCCAAGTTAGCTTGATACTTCTCACAGAAAATGGCACTGATTTGATCCCACGTTTGCCTCTCGCTTGGTTCTAGCCCCAAGAACCAACGCAGAGCTATACCATCCAAAGTACTATGGAATACGCGAGCCATTTGTTCGTTGGTGCAGTCACGAGCCCTCATGGCCAACACATAACTATCCAAATGAGTCTTAGGACATGAGTCACCATGAAACATTTCCACTTTAGGCATCTTGAAATCCTTGGGGAGAGCCCCCACTTGGCTAGGGTTGATTGTCTTGGTAGTCGGTGCACTTTGCTTATCCACGGTCTCGATCAACTTTCGCATTTGCTCTTGCATGGCCGTGACCACAGGGTGATTGGAGATGTCGGGGATAGATTCTGACAGAATGACGGGCGGAGTAGTGGAAGTAGTAGCAGCGGCCATCCCAATACTCAGAGGCAACGAGGGTGCGGGTAGTTTGCTAGCAGAGAGGTAGCCACCAAGCAGTTCAGGGGAAGGTTCATAGACAGCCTTGTTCTTGCTCATGGTAGTGAAACCTTATTGGGCGTAGAGAGAAGGAGGTGGAACATTGCGGTAGCTTGGGAATGGGAAGGCAGTGGCATTGGTGTTGGGGGGACAGTTGGTATTGACCTCTTCATCCTCGACATAAATGAAATTCTCCCCATCGGGCACCAGTTTAGTCCCCTTTTGTTGAATGTGACTCTTCAACTGTTGGTTCTGGTCTTCCAACATCTTGTTGCTTTCCTCGAGATTCTTGATCTTGGCTTCGAGACCGGTGAGGAAGTTCTGGAGGCTTGGGGGAATACCATTAAGAGTGGTCTCGATGTTGAGCTCGGCGGCGCTAGCAGGAGGGGCAGAGGCTGAAGCTGAAGCGGGAGTTGACATTGCTGATGACAAGACTGAGAACGTGGACGGAGTAGAAGCTTCACGTTGTAGTCGACCACCCGAACGGATCCAAACTTGCTTTGCTGAAAGGTTGAAGGGCAATGAAGCTTTAGGAGAGGGGGAAGGCTCATGCAAAGTATATTTTAATTTACAAAAACATACATTATTTACATCCTAATTGGTTGGAAGGGATACCCCTTTTTCGCAACTAGTTAGAGGACTACGATCAGTAGAGGCCATCACTACGTCTATAGACCCCTCGTTTTTCACCTGCATTGCACACCCCCAAACGGATAATTTGGGCGAGGGTCCTATAGGGCAAGCGGCTTCCACCAACCATCGGATCCTACGACTAACCCTTCCTTAAAGGCATTTAACGTGATGTCTATGTTGCATCCTACGCAAGTTAATGATGAGCGGAGATCTTGACAATAAACACTCATCTCACCATGGCACGTCCCTTGTAGGGAAATCACATTTTTGTGCACTTTCTCTCAAAGATCTCGATTCATCATTGACTTGGGGATGACTCGACATAGACAACATGTTAATTGACTATTAAGAAAAAGCTAGCCAAACCAACCGGTCAAAACCTAGGTGTGTTACCTATACTAGTGTGGGTTGATACGGGTTAGGTAAAAGGTTCCCACCGTATACGGTGAGTGGAATAGAGGAGTGACTGGAAAAGAGTGCGACAGTAGCGCACAAATTCCTGCACATCGAATACTCCGGGTAATGGGGACCTGTGCAGTGCTGACACGGACTGTGGTAGTGTGTGGTAAAAACTAATTCTTTTTAGGGAGAAAAGAGAGAAGTTTTTAATGTTAGGATGATGCAAATGCAATGCATGATAGAGAGAGAGAGAGATAGAGAATAATGTACAAGGGAGCATGGCAGAGTTTTGTTTGACCCTAATACTAAAGCGAAAATAACAAAGGTACAAGGATACAAGGTATATACAAAGTACAAGTATCAAAAAAGTACAAGTATTAACATTGCGGGGTGCGCGGGTGAATGTGTAAACATGGCAAGTATATGAGGTGCATGTATAAACATGGCAAGTGTGTGCATGTGTAAATATGGCAAGTGTGTGTAGGGTGCGTGTGTAAACATGGCAGGTGTGTGCATGTGTGAACATGGCAGGTGTGTGCATGTGTAAACATGGCAAAGTGTATGTAGGGTGCATGTGCAAACATGGCAGGTGTGTGCATGTGTAAACATGGCAGGTGTGTGCATGTGTGAACATGGCAGGTGTGTGCATGTGTAAACATGGCAAAGTGTATAGTGCATGTGAGAACATGGCAAAGTGTAAGGTGCATGTGAGAACATGGCAAACATCATGATGTGAACGAAAGTTAGACCCACTAAGTTTGAAAAAGTTTCAAAGCAGTCCCCAGCAGAGTCTCCACTGTGAATACCCCTTTCCGATGAAGCGACGGATGGGAAGTATCTTGTGATTATTTTTATTTACAAAGGGAATATTCTTAACGACATTAAAATTATGAGAGTCGCCACGCCGCTTTAATTAAAGCCAAAACATTGAAAAAAGCATTTTTAGTGGGTTCGGGGGTCAAATTACAACAAGAGAAGAATATTGAACGTTATCACTCCTATTGCCCGAATTGATCGGTCTTTCTATCATGATGAATATGTTAGTAGTGTGTTAGTGATTTAGACCGGATCCGAAGATTGCCTACGTTCCTCTCAATGTGAGAAGCTCAGGTCAGCGTAGTTCGCAGAGAATTAGAATAGGCAGAAGGATCGGGATCATGCATAATGAGGGGGGAATTACCTAAAGATTAGGGTTTAGAAGTAGTTCCTAAATCAACCTCGGGTTGATGAACCTTCGATCATCATCAGCTATGAAATAACATGTAATTATGAAGATCACAACCCTAAATATAGCATAAATAAGGTTTTAATCTATGAACACGAAGAACATGCGAAGAACATATTATGAACATATGAATGAGCATGCAAAGAATATGAAGAAACTATGAATAAACATGTAAGAACATGAATATAAAAGATCTACATTAAAAATGATGCAAGAACATGAAGAAAAAAGTTAGAAAACTTACCTATGTTGGCAAGAAATAATCCTTGGATCTCCTTGAGTGTTTGAATGCTAATTAGAGAGCAAAATAGTGTTTAAGAACTCCAAAATTCGGACTTTAGAACTCTCAAAATCGGACCCTAAACCAATGGAATGGAATTGGTTTATATAGTAAACTGATGGGAAGATCTGATGGCTGAGATCATCCAGAGCAAGGTTGGCCGCCTGGCCATGATTGAAGCCGGCGACAATAGTGGCCGCGTGGCCAAGGTCGACGCGTAGCAATGTTGGCCGCGTGGCCAATCCTGCTAGCTGACTTGATTCTTAAGCTAGGGTTTCTGCATGGTTTTAAGGAAACTATTTGTTACCTATTTTGATAGATTTTGTCATAAATGAGATATTTTGGGAATCCGGGACAAGTCTTTGCAAGGTTTCTAATTCCTATAAAGTCCTTGTATTTTTGGGAAAGTCCAAATAAACTCATTTTCAGGTCGGGTACTAACACATAGGCTATGGCACGTGCACATAAATAGGGATTACAATCCTAGATCTAGCATATCATGTATGTATAAGACTTAGATCTAGCATAATAATAAGAACATCATGAATACATATGAATGAACACATAAACATGAAGATCGCTACCCTAAACATGGCATATATTATGAATCTAGACTAAAAACGTGAAGAACACATGAAGAACATACGAATATGGATGCATAAACATAATGAAAACATGCATAAAATAGATCTAGCCTAAGAACATAATAAGAAAAGTAAGAGAACTTACCTTGATCGGCAAGAACTATGATTAAAGCTTCTTGAAGATTCGAAGAGGCTTCGAGGGTGCCGAAAAGGCTTAAACTATGAGTTTTCCCGTTAGTTTTGACTCTGAAACTCGTAGAATCAATTGGTTATCGATCTCTGGAGCTGGAGGCACCTATTTATAGGGAATAGGAGTCGGGAGGAGTGGCCGCACGGAAACTCCCACACTGGCCGTGTGGCCAGTGTTGCCAGATCACGTGGTTATCTAGATCTCAGTGAAATCTCATCACTTTGTTCTCGGGATTAGGTCATTATCCTGATAGAATTCGATTATAACTGATTTCGTCAATCTAGAACTCTGGAAAGCTATCGGATAAGTCCCTGTCAGGTTTTTATTGCCTAAAAGGTCCTTAGAGATATCTAAAGGTCTAGGAAGTCCTAAATCTTCAGATCAGGTACTAACAGTAGCCCTTCGGCGACGCTTCTTGGAAGGCATGGAAGGTCGTCGATTAGAAAAGGAACCGATCTGAAACATGAGTTCCAAATCGTGGGAGAGAAAGGTAAGAAGGTGACCAAGTTGGTCAAGCGGATGAACCTATGTCAGGCTACCTACGTATCCAAGTGGAATCAAGCCAATCGTAGTTTGAGCAAGAGGGGGAGAAAGAAACGAGACATTGTCTTTCGCAGGGAATAGACAAACATTCGTAAAACAATAAAGTCGCGTGGACCCTACTGGGTAAAAAGAAAAAAGAAGCGAGACATCAGACTCCGGCTGTGTAACGACCCCAAACCCCGGCACTATTTTTGGTCATAAGTTGAGCACATGCGTGTGATGACCCGTCCCAATTTCATATAAATTTTACACAGAATATTATTTTATAATTTAATTTGTGTTAGTTTGATTATTTTAAAAAGACTTACTTGATCTATTAAAATATTAAATAAAAGTATTTGAGTTGCAAAATGATTAACTAGCATGAGTAGAAGTTAAAATAGTTGAGTTAGTATTTGTGAATAATGATAAGGTGGTTAAGTGTTAAAGTTGATACCTTGGGGTTTAAATGTAATTGATTAACTTGGAGGGGCCTAAGTGGAAATGCCCAAAAGGCATGATTGATTTTTTTTTTGTTTCTTCTTATCCTCTCCTCTCCCTCTGCGCAGACACACCACCAAACTGACTTTCCCATTTCTCTCCAACTTTCTCCATTTCTTACTCATTCTGTTCTACGAGAAGTTCAACCAAGTTTCCTTCAATTACTCCTTAATTATTCCTCCGTTCCGAAATCTGACTGCACCAAAATGATCAGGGGGTCGAGTAGAGCATATCTAGCCGATCAGAAAAATATGTCATCGGTACTATTTCCGTAGTAGGAAAGTTACTACTCCCCTTTAAATTATAATATTGCTCATGCATATTATACGTGATACTTTTCTTGATAATTGTTGTTTTATGGGAGTATTGGAGCTATTGTTATTTGGGCTATTTTGTGAGTATTCTCACTGTTGGAATCATTTCTTGGGTTTATATACATAAGATAAGAAGTTGTGAAAGTACTTTTGACACGGTGAATTATAGTTAGAATGTTAAATAAATATTTGGAGGAAGTTGTAATAGTACTTTTGAGACGGTGAATTATAGTTAGAATGTTAAATAAATATTTGGGGGAAGTTGTAATTGTACTTTTGAGACGGTGAATTATAGTTAGAATGTTAAATAAATATTTAGAGGAAGTTGTAATAGTACTTTTGAGACGGTGAATTATAGTTAGAATGTTAAATAAATATTTGGGGGAAGTTGTAATAGTACTTTTGAGACGGTGAATTAGAGTTAGAATGTTAAATAAATATTTGGGGGAAGTTGTAATAGTACTGTTGAGATGGTGAAATAGTGTTAGAGTAAAAGAATTTAGTTTGGCTGGCAGAGGTGTGTGGGCGGCCGCCCAAATAGGGCGTGTGGCCGCACATCTTTCTGGATGGTTTTGGTCGTGGTCAGAGTGGATTTTGGGCGACCGCACAACACGTTTTGGGCGGCCGCACAGTTGACTGGAAAACTGAGTTGTTCCAATAGAATTGATTTAGGGTTCAATCTTTGTCTAGGCTTTGGGTCTTATTCTAGGGTACCTAGATAGGCGTTGTAGAACGCAAGGGTGTTGGAAATTGGTCCAATTATGAATATGTAAAAGGTGTGGGATTCTAGTTAAGTGGCTTAAGGATTTGTTTAACATCTTAATGATGTATTTGTTTGGATTCCCTAATTTGGAATCATAAATATAGAGGAATGGTTGGATTCATATTCATTGTGCTATTTATGAGTAATTCGGGGTTATCATCTTTATGATGTAGTGTTAGGATTCCCTACTATGGGATCCTACGTTAAAAGGAATGTTTAAGTGTTCATTGTCTTTGGGCTCTTTATGAATGACTTCTGGTTATCATCTTTATGATGCTTTTGTGGGATTTCCTACTTTGAAATCCTTTATTTGAGAAATGTTTCTAATGCACATGGTTGTTGGGCTCTTTATGAGCAGTTTATCATCTTTATGATGTACTTGGTATGGTTCCCTATTTTGGAATCATATGTTGATTGTGCAATAGTTAAAAGTCTAGCTGGTCTTACTTGGTTGAGTCGGGCAGTGATGGATATTATAATGGCACCCGAGCAAAGTTCATTATAATGTTCTTCACTGGTAACCCCTTTTTACCCCTTCCATGATGGTGTTGGTTGGGTTGAGCTAGCTCCCTTGTGTGAGCCTTCTAGCTACACATTTTGGGTTATGACTTTATGTCATTTTCCCCCCGTTGTTCTTGTTGTTGTTTGGTTCTGGAACCCCTGCTTCAGCTCTTTGATGCTGCCCTGTTGATGTTGCTCTTCGATGCGGGTCTGTTGATGATGTTCAGATTATTATATCCTTTTGGGAGAACCTTGGCTCAGTTTCCTTTGTATTGTGTTTATTTCAGCCTTATATGATGTGTTGTAAGTTGGTTTCGCCACTCGTGTTATATGCTACATAATTGCATATTGAGAATGCTCATTGGATATTATTATGTACATGTTAGCATGTCATGTAGCTGCATTAGTGACATACTGAGATTTATCTCACCCCATTCCTTTCAAATTTGTTTTCCTTAGTTCATAGGAAAGCTAGAGGTTGTAAGCCGTGAGAGCTGATGTTAAGGGACGGTTCTGAGCAGGTTATACTCTTTTTGGTAGTTGCTCTACGGAGTTTTTGTGTATTCTTGTTGGGTATGCTTATTACTTAACCCTCCTACTTTTGTTAGAATTGATTGATACCATCACCTATGAGTATTTTTATGGACTTTAGGACCTCATGTAAAGAAGTTTATAACTTCAATTTTTAGCAAAGTCCTTTTTATAGTATAGGATTAGATGATAGGACTTGAAGCTTTGAAGTATCGAAGATTTCCCAAGCAGGATTCATTTCACTGCGCAGGATGTTCTCTGCGCAGGTCGCCACTGCGCATAAATATCTTGCGCAGCCCTTGACCCTGCTCAGTTTTCAAGATCTCATTCCCCAAACTCTCAAGAGATCTTTTTGTGACCAAGCATGGTGCGCATGCTGCTCATGCGCTGAATCCATGCGCGCCGGCAATGCTCATGCCTTTGTGCGCGGACACAACCTTGGTCAAGTTCCTCATCTCCTGATCTCACATTCTAGAAGCTTGGAAAGCGTCAAGACAAGCTATACTTTTTGGATTGAGTAAGAGTGCTGAGGTGTGCACAAACGACAAAATAAGCACACTCAGCAAAACCATTGGTGGAGACACGCTTCAAAGAAATATCTCAAGTGAAGACAGCTGTCAACCTTCTAGAAGAAGCTTTTGAATTTGGTCTTCATGCTCAGTCTCCAACGGCTTTAAATCACCTGCGCACCAATCATATTGTGCCAGGTCATCATCTTTGATCAGAGCCCCAACGGCTATAAAGGACAGCTGCGCGCCAATCACTTTGTGCCAGCTCATTGTCCTTGCTCAGAGCTCCAACGGCTATATTCAAGCTCTCAGCTATAAATAGCCTGCTCATCTTCATTTCCAAGCTGCCCTTTCATTTGGCCCTTTCATCAAGCTCCTCTTGTTGGCCTCTATGCTTCAGAGCTTGAGTTTCATGTTTCATTGAGAAACCTTGAAGATCTGAAGACTGCTGCTTAGTATTTCCAGATTCTTTAGAACAGCCTTCAAGATCTTCAAACCTTCAAACTCCTGCTCATATCACAAAGCTTATATCACCAGAATTCTTGGTGCTCTTCAGCTTTCATATTCATAGAGCCCAGAATTTCTGTCACACACACACCTCTTGAAGCTTTGATCATTTTGATCTAACTTCTTGAGATACACCGGTTTAGTCTAGGATTTGTTCTTCATAGATAATAGATCTTGATTTAGTATTGAGCTCAAATGTTGTAATTTGTAATACTCTCTCATATAATAAGATCTCCATTAGAAATCCAAGACTAACCATTTTGGTAGAGGATGTAGATCTTTCATCGATCGAACCTCTCCAAATAGCGTGTTCATTATACTTACTGCATATTTCCTGCTTAACTTTTTATGAAATGCTTTGTTTGATCTTTCAGATTGTTACACTTTGATGTTGTAATTGTTATTGCTCATTCGCCTTAGAATCCTTTTTGCGCCACTCTTTAGCCTCATACTTAGCGCGTGCGTTTTTATCTCTGCGCAGTATACCCTGCACAGAGCTGCTTTAAATTTCCGCTGTGCATTTCACACTCTCACTGCGCGCTATACTTAGCTTATTTGAGAACTGTGCGCATAAGCCATTGATTTGCAAAAGGGTTTGAAAAGAATTTTAAAACTCTATTCACCCCCCCCCCCTCTAACATTTTTCATACCCTTGTTGCTCTTTTGGGACCAACAAGTGGTATCAGAGCAAACACCTTCATAAAACATGTTTCTGTTTTTCAAGCTTAACAGCTTGGGTGCCGATTCAATATGGCTTCAAAATCTAGGGCAATGGCTAACTTTTCACATATTCCTGCGCCTGCTCAAACCTTAGATCAAATTTAAAATGTTCTCCAAACTTGGTGGATCCTTAAGCAAACCTCATATTCCCTCTCATAGAGACTCAAAGAAAGATGACTTGGTCTACTGCAGAAAGCCAGGACATCTCGCTTCAATGCCTACTCCAAAATTTGAGTACAAGAAAAAGGAACCCTGCGCACAAAGCATCTAAGCAGTGCAGAATGGTTGCTGAAGAAAACTACGCAGAAAAAGAGCTAAGGACTCGGAGACTTGACACTGAAGACAACGATGCTGACTCTGAGGATGGATTGCTCTGCTTAGTGGCAAATGCTGACGATTCAAAAGTTGTTTCTGAAATGGAACCTGAGCATGTGCCAAGGACAATCAAAGAAAGATCCCTTCACTCTAGTGGAAATGGGACACCTTCACCAAGCAGACAGAATGACAAGCACCTATTTGCCAAAACTAACCTGACAGAAGCTGCGTCATCACCAACTCCGCAGCCGCGCAAGGAATCTCTTAAAGTGTGCCAATCTTAAATGATAACTCTGCTGTAGAGCGCAAGTCAAATGTTTCAACAAGCATAAATTATCTACTTCACTGTTCCCTCTCAAGCTCAGTTGATATCGGCAGTGGATTCTAGACACTACTGAAGATGTCAACACTCTTAAAGATATGCACAAAGGAAGAGATCACTCAGTAATATATGGTAACAACAAAGGGCACATAATTGGATTTGGACTAATCATAAAAGACAGTCTCAAGCAACCTGCTCTCCATATCAATTATGCGATAAAGGTCTGGAATGCCATATCACTTCAATGCATTGTTACATCAAAAATGGCGTTTCTGGACTAACTTTGATCACAAGGACTCGTAAGACCAATTTTTATATTATTGATCTTACCGCTATAATTTCTATTTACTAATCCTTGTTTTGTAGCAATGAGCTTAAGTAAAAGCAGCTAGCAATGGTGTAAGCACCATGCCAGCTTAGTAAGCAGCCTGAGCAGTTTTCCTCCAACAAGATTGCTCCAATGTCAAAACGCTTACATCCGCTTCACCTCATATGTTTGGACCACTCACTACCACGAAGCTTTTGGACCAACCTGTGGTATCTCTATGATATCCTGGCTGCTCTCCTTCTAAATCTCCAAACATAGAAGACATCAATAGAGTTCGACACTTCAATGAAACAGAATTTATGAACAACGATGTCGCTCAATATTGTGAGAACCAACAAGAACCAACAAATGGTATTCTTCACAATTTCTCTGCTGCTGGAGTTCCGCAACAAAATGGCGTTGTGGAAAGAATCGCTCGTTGATTGAGGATGGATAAACAATGATAGTAAAAGCAGTACTTCTAAATGTATTTCTGGGAAGAAGCTGTCAACGGTGCATGCTTTACTCAGAATAAGATTCCTCATCAACAAAGCCTACATCAATACCCCATACGATCTATGGAGAGAAAGAGCGCCCAACATTGCTTTCTTTAAGCTCTTTGGCTGCAAACGCTAAAGGAAAATTCGACGCCAAAGCAGATGAAGGTATTCTCGTTGGGTATGCCAATCATTCTATAAGCTTTTCATGATCATAATAAGATAAATCTCTAGTTATTTTAAGTATCTGTACAAGTTACTTTTTGATGAGCATTCTCTCCTTGAGCCACATCTGGCTCCAAATGATTCTGATGCCTCTGCTGAGCTTTTTAGACAGGTGCGCAGTAACTCTATTCCTGCGCAGAATATAGATCAAGCAGATTCAGAATCAGTCCATCTCATGCACATATTCCAAATGCTGTGCCTGAAGTTACAACTCCTGATGCGCAAACACCTCCTCCTGCGCATGATGTTTCTCCTCTTCAGCAAATCACCTTTGATGATTTTGGTGCTGAAGCAAATGAAATACCCATTGATCTTCGTATTCCTATCATCTCAATGTAGGGTTTCGCACATCGAGAGCATCAAACTTTGCGGTGTAGCATTCGTTTATCTCTCTTATCAGATCAAAGAAGATCAGTATAGTGCTCCATGTTTTAAGCTGGATCGATGCTATGCAAGAAGTGCAAGAAAAGCTCATCCAATATTAAGCGCTTCAATGGCTGTTCGGAAACAAGATGGATAAGAATGGACGCATCACAGAATCAAAGCAAGAAAGCTTTGTATGGACTTAAGCAAGCTCCAAGAGCATGGTACAATACGCTATCAAAATTCCTACTAGAGAAAGGCTTCAAGCGTGGTAAAATCGATACAACTCTTTTTATTACCAAGTATAATGATCATTATTTACTCGTTCAAATTTATGTCAATGATATTATATTTGGTTCTACTAATGAGTCACTTTGTAAGCGCTTTGAAAAGCTAATGAAAAGCAAGTTTGAGGTGAGCATGATGGGAGAAATCACCTTCTTCCTCGGGCTTAAAATCAACCAATTGAAAGATGGCATCTTCGCAAATCAAGCCAAGTACATAAGGGACTTAATCAAGAAGTTTGGACTTGAGTGCTAAAGCATACGACACTCCAATGGCCACCAACAACAAATTTAAAAGGTAAAGTTGATCAGACTATATCAAGGTATGATTAACTCTCCTTTATCTTCTGCTAGTTGGCCAAGATATTATGTTGACTGGATCTGTGCGCACTATCATGCTAATTCTTCTGAAGCGCACAAAACTGCTTTAAAATGTATTAGATATATTTTTGGCTCTGTTAACCTTGGACTTTGGTACACCAAAGATTCGAACTTTAAACTTGTAGGTTATTCAGATGCGGACAACGCAGCATGCACCATTGACAGGAAGAGCTCAAGTGGAACATGTCATTTCTTTGGAAATCGACTTATAGCATGGGCAAGCAAGAGACAAGCTGCTGTGTCCATCTCCACTACTGAAGCAGAATATATTGCTGCTGCCAAATCTTATGGATGAATCAACATCCTGTGGACTATGTGATTCATGAAAAGAATTATCCAATCCTCTGCGATAATATGTCCACCATAGCAGTTTCCAATCCTGCCAAGCACTAATACCAAGCTCATCAATATCTAATATCATCTCCTCAAGAATTAACAAATGATCTCTTGAAAGGAGAAATGGGTATGCTTAATCTTAGCTAACTTGTCCATATGATTTATTGATACTAATGTATTTGCTTGATAAGTGTGCAAAATAGGTTAAGTTTCATGCGCACTGCGCAACACCTGGGCAAACAAATGTCTGCGCATGAAACAACAGTTCTGAGATTTATAGAATCTCTGCGCTATCAATGAGCTGCGCATGACTAACCATGCGCAAATCATCGTGGATCGCAGGTAAGTGCTCTATTCATTAGATTTTGCACATAGGTCCTTGACTGAAAAGTCAACGCTGAGTCACAAGGGTACTTGTGTAATTCAAATTTTCCCGCGCTTTTATTTTTGAATTTTCTTGGGAAATTACCTTTTTACCCTTGCGCATGTCCCATTGTCATTTAATGCAAACTGTAATTCATGACAGCGCACCTTGCGAATGTCTGCTCACTATTTAATGAGGAAGGTGATGCGACAGCCATCAGCCTCTCTTCGCTGACACACGCACGTACAAAGTCTGCGCACGCGCGTCCCCCATTCGGCCACGTCACCCTGCTAAAGTGCGCCCGTCCTTTCACTGACTCACCATTTATGAGGAAGTCGATTTGACAGTGACCGGCTTAGGACTTCACACGCACACGCGCGCATAGGTCTGCGCACGCGCGTTTCCTTTTATGACACGTGGTATCACTATCCTGCGCCACTGCACATTTTCTCAGATTTTTCTCAGCTATCGTGCGCCTATCATCTCCTTCCCTACTTAAACCGTTTCTCTCTCTACTTCTCTCTTCTCTCTAAATTCTCTCTCTCACTCTCTCTCTAACCTCTGTTCTAAACCTTCATTTCTCATCCCCTGTTTTTTATCTTCAACCTCAACCTCTCTTCTCTTAAAACCTTTTCAATGGCACCTAAGAAAACCAAAACTCAACCCGAAATCATCATCTCCGACTCTTCTTCTCACTCCAATCCTGGGAACTCTCACGAAGAAGAAGTAGAACAACAATCAAGGCATCCCACCGTCAAAGACATGGTATGTTTCACTATAACTCCTTATTTTTCCGCCATTATTGTTCTTGGAGGTCTCAAGACTCCCTTTTTCGATTTCTCCCTTATTTGTTGATCATTTTTGAAATCGATCGTTGTATTGTGTTTGTATTTGCCTGATCTATTCTTTCATGTAGTTTATTTCATGATCAATGGTCGTTACATGTGTTTTTCGTCAATTTCTGTGCTCCGTAACTTCCTCGGCAGACGAACCGTTTTTCTGAATTTCTGGGTTTGTTTTAATGTCCTTGACCATACTTTTTACATGGTTGACTTCGTCCTGTTCATGCCGTCATTTCGATGTATTTTTTGTTGATTTTTGTCAAAATTTTGTTTTTCGGTGTTCTTGGGTGTTCATGTTCTTATATATATTCCTTTTTTTTTTAATATTTTATTTGGTCTATTGTTATATCCCCAAGTATCTGTGTTCTGCGCATAGTTTCCTGCGCATAGTTTTTCTGCGCATATAGTTTTATCTATTTCTCTGCGCACACTTCTTTACTAGTACTTATTTTCTGTGCGCACGATCCCTCTCTGCGTATGCATTCTTATTTTATGCGCACCCTCTTCCTATTTTCTGCGCATAAACATTTTTGCTTATCATGGAACTTGTGCCAAGGTATATCTGCATTACTTGCAAATGTGTACAGCTCCATAAGCAATAGGTTGTCTAATTCTATCTATTGTTTTACGCAAGGACACATTTACTTCATACCGGGTTGGGAACTTATTCAGGCAGATCTCTCTTTAGATGCAATTGGTCGTCGTCTGCTTCACCTTCTCAGCTCCTCCGGCATTCTTCCTTTATTCACTCTTGATCAATCCTTCATAGTGCCTGCGCTGGTAGATGAATTCTTCAAGACAGCAAGAGTTGTTCCGGCACAACTTGAAGGCAAGCCAACGGAAATGATCATGGCCACTGTACAGAGCAGTGATGTAACGGTTCACCCCAACCACATTCGCAGCCTCCTAAACTTCAACGTTGATAGTTCTTCAGTCAACTATGATGAGGTTCACCAAAATGCTCTTGCACAGAAGCTAATTGGCATTCCTTCTCTTAACAAGAAGTGGCCAATGTATAACAGAAAGGAATTTGGTGAGGTGATGTATCACCTGTGCACCCTAATTGGAGATTCCCTCAACTACAAGAATGGAAATAATGGACATTTCATCTCAAAGCAGTGGGAATACTGCGCAGCCATCTTCAACGAAGATCAACTCGACTGGCCGCAGATTATCTTTAATGAGATTGTGAAGGGAATGACCAGCTATGACAAGAAGCTGAACGCAGGGAAGACCAAATACCGAACTCACTGCAGACTGCTAACCAAACTCTTATTGACTTATGGTGAACTGGCCACCTATATTGAAGAAAAGTCAATCAAGAAGCAGTCTTGCGACGCAAAGTACTACTCCAGAGTACACCTCCAGAATTTGCGCAGCTGATTACTATGAAATCTAGCTGTCTGATTCCGTTCCCAACAAGGAACCCTGGATAGGCCCAATTCCTGTGGCCAAGTCCAAGAAGAGTGCAGGAAGATCTACACCTGATGCTGCGCAAGAAACCCCAGAAGATGCGTATAATCGCAAAGGGAAGGGCATTGCTCCGCCCAGTGGCAAAAAGCTCAAGGACATTCCTTTGGTTCAATCTACCAAAGGGATTTCTTTCAAAGAGGCAGATCCTACCAGCAATCCAGCTCCTTCTCCCTCAAAGCCAACCAAAATGAAGCGCAAAGCTGATTTTCGTGGTGATTCAGATGATGGTGCAGTTGAGGGGGAGCAAATGCACGAAGCCTCTCAAGAAGCCATCCCCAGTGCTGATATCGTACATATCTCCTCTCGTCTCAAGCAGAAGGTGCGCAGCAGCGCAAAAGGATTGAAGAAGCACCGCACTAGTTCCGCAGCCACTGACAGCAGTGATCTTTCTCCAGTTCAACCTTCATCTTTAGCCCCTGAGACTCCTCCTTCCTCTTCAGCTTAGCTGCGCCAGATCGTGCAAAGCTTGCATTCTGTTCAAGCGAATCAAGTTGCTACGCAGCTGCAGCTAAATCAACTCCTTACTGCTCAAACTGCTTTATTGTATCGTCTTGATATGCAGCGTTTGGAGATTGATACCATTAAGGGGGAGAAAGCGGCCAAGGAGGAAGCAAAGGCAAGGGAGGCAAAGGAAAGCACGGAGAGTGCTAAGACGGAGGCAAAGGCAAGTTCATCTGAGCCTGCGCAAGAAAAAGTTCCTATCACATTGGATCATCTTATCCTGGACTCCCTGAGAACCATCAGCGCCCAGCTCGAAAATGTCATCGCACAACTCAAGCATGTGTGCACCCTTGGAGCGCTTGATGGTGGACTCAGGGACATACTGAAAAAGCTCAAGAAAACCCTCGCAGATGGGTTACTTAGAGGATTTGATGATCTTCAAGCTCAGATGGAGGCTCAGATAGAGAAGATTGAACAAGGAGGCTCTGCGCATAATATTGAAGAAGTGCGTAGATGCATTGCTAAGTCCATGACAGATTTTTCTTCTGCGTTCAACGACAAGTTGGACTACACAATGCTAGATATTCAAGCCAGCGTCAACACTCAGCGCCTCCATACCGACACAAGACTAGAAGCTACGCAGACTGTCATCCTGACGGACAGCAGAGCAAAGTTCAGAGAGCTAGTGGATGACAATGCTGATATGCGCAGAGGAATGAACACTTATGTTGGTAAAGCTGTTGAGTTCCAGGACAAATTTCAAAATTTAAAGGTGGAACTCATGAACAAGTTCAACAGTCTTCAGAATGAGATGCGCGAAGCCCTGCAACGGATCAACATAGATTAGATTTCCTTTGTAAGTATTTTGCTAGTTTTTTCTTTTAAGACTTTTTGATTCTCGTTGCGCAGTATGTTTTATGCGCTTTTATTTCGTGCGCTTTTGTTTTTGTGTGCACCTCTTTTGTTTTTCCTCTTTAAAATCTTGTACTATGTAACAGTAAATCCTTCAAGTTTTAATGAGAAGAATGCATCATTAAGCTTTCACAAAACCTTGTTCAATTCAAACCATTCGTTTGTGAAACATTGAATGCATTATTACTTAAACTCATGCGCATAATCTTTACTGCTCATGTCTTCCACGCATGATGTTTAAACATTCAGTTTAAACGCATACTTAAAACTTCATCTCACATTATTTGTATGCTCTGAATGATATTTCTATCTTTCCTATCTTGTAAGTTTTTAATCTTTTGGATAGATTAGAAATCTATAGCACTGGCTAGTGTGTGCATTGACTTGAGGCATGATTTACCATTCACATTTTTATGGACATGTTATTATCAAGTATAATGAATTGCCTTTCCTATAGTAGGTAATGGCATCAATCATTTAGGGGGAGATTGTTGGGTATGCTTATTATTTAACCCTCCTACTTTTGTTAGAATTGATTGATACCATCACCTATGAGTATTTTTATGGACTTTAGGACCTCATGTAAAGAAGTTTATAACTTCAATTTTTAGCCAAGTCCTTTTTATAGTATAGTCTTAGATGATAGGACTTGAAGCTTTGAAGTATCGAATATTTCCCAAGCAGGATTCATTTCACTGCGCAGGATGTTCTCTGCGCAGGTCGCCACTGCGCATAAATATCTTGCGCAACCCTTGACCCTGCTCAGTTTTCAAGATCTCATTCCCCAAACTCTCAAGAGATCTTTTTGTGACCAAGCATGGTGCGCATGCTGCTCATGCGCTGAATCCATGCGCGTCGGCAATGCGCATGCCTTTGTGCGCGGACACAACCTTGGTCAAGTTCCTCATCTCCTGATCTCACATTCTAGAAGCTTGGAAAGCGTCAAGACAAGCTACGCTTTTTGGATTGAGTAAGAGTGCTGAGGTGTGCACAAACGACAAAATAAGCATACTCAGCAAAACCATTGGTGGAGACACGCTTCAAAGAAATATCTCAAATGAAGACAGCTGTCAACCTTCTAGAAGAAGCTTTTGAATTTGGTCTTCATGCTCAGTCTCCAACGGCTCTAAATCACCTGCGCACCAATCATATTGTGCCAGGTCATCATCTTTGATCAGAGCCCCAACGGCTATAAATGACAGTTGCGCGCCAATCACTTTGTGCCAGCTCATTGTCCTTGCTCAGACCTCCAACGGCTATATTCAAGCTCTCAGCTATAAATAGCCTGCTCATCTTCATTTCCAAGATGCCCTTTCATTTGGCCCTTTCATCAAGCTCCTCTTGTTGGCCTCTATGCTTCAGAGCTCGAGTTTCATGCTTCATTGAAAAACCTTGAAGATCTGAAGACTGCTGCTTAGTATTTCCAGATTCTTTAGAACAGCCTTCAAGATCTTCAAACCTTCAAACTCCTGCTCATATCACAAAGCCTATATCACCAGAATTCTTGGTGCTCTTCAGCTTTCATATTCATAGAGCCCAGAATTTCTGTCACACACACACCTCTTGAAGCTTTGATCATTTTGATCTAACTTCTTGAGATACACCGGTTTAGTCTAGGATTTGTTCTTCATAGATAATAGATCTTGAGTTAGTATTGAGCTCAAATGTTGTAATTTGTAATACTCTCTCATATAATAAGATCTCCATTAGAAATCTAAGACTAACCATCTTGGTAGAGGATGTAGATCTTTCATCGATCGAACCTCTCCAAATAGCGTGTTCATTATACTTACTGCATATTTCCTGCTTAACTTTTTATGAACTGCTTTGTTTGATCTTTCAGATTGTTACACTTTGATGTTGTAATTGTTATTGCTCATTCGCCTTAGAATCATTTTCCGCCACTCTTTAGCCTCATACTTAGCGCGTGCGTTTTTATCACTGCGCAGTATACCCTGCGAAGAGCTGCTTTAAATTCCCGCTGTGCATTTCACACTCTCACTGCGTGCTATACTTAGCTCATTTGAGAACTGTGCGCATAAGCCATTGATTTTCAAAAGGGTTTGAAAAGAATTTTAAATCGCTATTCACCCCCCCTCTAGCATTTTTCATACCCTTGTTGCCCCTTTGGGACCAACAATTCTTGTTGTGAGGCCGTGGTTGTGCAATGTACGGTGTTATGTATGTATTGTTGTCTTTTGAGTATATATGTTATTAGTCGTTCTTTCTTCCGTACTTGTAAATAGTCTCCGAGTTATAATCTCGTTGAGGTGTAGTCTCAATAGCTGATGTGGTTTTGTCATGGACATGGTTATGGTATTATGTTTGGTGTTATAGCGGAGTTCACGCGCCTGGTTCGGTATTTAGTATTTTAGAGATGTAAATCATACTATTTTGTTATTTATGGAATTTTCGGGGCGTGACAGGCTGGGGATAACAATTCTACGGAAACTATCCTGTACGAAGAATAAACATTAATAAGCAATAAAGTCGTTGCAGATGGACTTTATTGGGGAAAAAAGTGAGGCCATACGCACGGTTTGACAAGAAGTTTTAAGAATCGAGAACAGAATGAGGGATGAATTCTAACTTCCTATAGAGCGCGCGTAATCGAATAATTTCTCGATAAACTACGGTACCTAGGTATAGTCCTCAGTATCGCAGAATTTTTGTAAACGGTAATGCTGATTGTCTAGAGCCCGCACGGGTTACGCCAAATAACTTTCTTAATCATGAAGGGCTTACGGATGATCCGACCTTCAATTATAATCTTTTGGGTTTAGTTATTAAATTTTAGAAATTATGAAGCCTTCCTAGGCTAACATTAATTTTGGAAATTTTGAATCCTTCCTAGGCCATTTTTAATTTTGGAAATTTTGAAGCCTTCCTAGGCCATTTTTTATTTTGGAAATTTTGAAGCCTTCCTAGGCCATTTTGGAAATTTTGAAGCCTTCCTAGGCTATTTTTAATTTTGGAAATTTTGAAGCCTTCCTAGGCCATTTTTAATTTTGAAAATTTTGAAGCCTTCCTAGGCCATTTTAGAAATTTTGAAGCCTTCCAGGCATTTTAGAAATTTTGAAGCCTTCCCAGGAAAATTAGAAATTTTGAAGCCTTCCCAGGCAAATTAGAAATTTTGAAGCCTTCCCAGGCATTTTAGAAATTTTGAAGCCTTCCCAAGCATTTTTAGAGTTTTTTTTTTTTTTTTTTTTTTTTTAAATTGTGAATTACCTCGAATAAGAAGGTTTGATTGTTACTTACCCATGATAGGAGGATTTGATTGTGTTAACGTTAAACACGAGGGATTTGTTTGTAGACTTATTTTGAGTGAGAGATTTTACTGTAATTTACCTTGAATGAAGGATTTGATTTGTTAATTACTTCGAACGAGAAGGTCTGATTGTTAATTACTTCGAATTGAGAAGGTTTGATTGCAATTTACCCAAAGTTACGGGGTTTGGTTGTTAATTACCCAAGGTTTGGGGTTTGGATTTGGATGGTGTTAAGTTGAGGTGTTTTGTTTGCAAATTACCCATGATAAGGGGTTTTGGATGCAACTTACTTCAAATGAGAAGGTTTGATTGTAAATTACCCAAGGTATGGGGTTCGAGTGAATTAGATGTAGAATTCAAGGGACTTAGTTGTAAGTTGTTTTGAAAGAGGGGATTAATTGAAATTTACCCAAAGTTATGGGGTTTGGTTGATTAATTTTGTACTTAGGGTTTAATGACCTTAAATTGGGGTTTTCATGAAACTTGTAGATTTTGACCCAAGTTGATTGATTTATTTGTGGTATGTATAATGTATTGATTTAAGTGGTTTTGTTAAAAAACACAATTTTTTTGTGTTAAGTAATTTGTGGTCCGAAAATGTTGTAATCTTTGACCGATCTTTGACTTGGTTGACTTTGTTAAAAGCGTTTTTTGTGTTGTTTGACTTTTGTAATGTACATTAGTGTTTCGTTGAGAAAGCTTTATTTTGGATGAAGTTGTATTTTTGTCCGTTAATTATTGAAATGTTTTGGACTTGTTTTGAGTTGTCCTAGGTAGACTAGGGTTTTGATTGTGAGATATTTATAGTATACATTAGGATGCTTTGGAATTCTCCTAGAGTAAAAATGCAGCAGTCTATACATGAGCGTGCATCATAAAGTAAACTGCTAGATTGATTGAATACTTTTGCTGTGTATACATGTCTGTGCTTGTAGGTTGTATTGCCGCCTGAGGGGCTCGTGTAGCGTTGTGCATAGCTGGCGGGAGAAGACTCCAAAGACCGTTCATGGCTTGACCAGGTTTGACTGTACCTATGCCAAGAACGGGTATGATGTATGTTTGGGCGGACATAGGAGGCAGTATGAGGAGATGCCGATGGCTCTTTGAGGCCATAGGTGATGATGCAGAGGTAACTTCCCATCTTTGCTAATGCTGGTACTACGGTGATGATTCCGCTGTTGAGATGCTCAGTGGACTTGGGTGTAGTGAGAAGACTTGCTTGATGGGTTTGACGGAGTTGTACCGTGCTCTAGATCGGAGTTTTAGATCGCATTTGTGCTTGAGGCGATGGGCCAGCGGAGGTTGTTGGTTGGAAATAGCAGA
Source organism: Campanula takesimana (assembly GCA_026119855.1). Classification (NCBI taxonomy): domain Eukaryota; kingdom Viridiplantae; phylum Streptophyta; class Magnoliopsida; order Asterales; family Campanulaceae; genus Campanula; species Campanula takesimana. Next base: position 39,694 of record JAOWBW010002554.1, on the reverse strand, counting down.
GATTCCCTTTTACTTGATTTAGAGGGTAGGTCCCTAGGATGGAGTAGGTAGTGTCTACTTGGTTCCGGTGGATCCTCCGTGGTCCATGACTTGTTTCAACATCTTTGTCTGACCGGGTTAGGTTGAACAAGGGCCTTGATGCTAGATAATCTGTTGTAGGGGGAGCCTCGTATGATGACTTTGTTGGGATGCGCCTTGGGGCTCACGCGTTGTGATAGAGGAGAAGCTGCAGAGATGGGGCCGTGGTATGTTGAGTTGGTGACACCGGGCCTGGCAGGTCCTACTTTTGACAGGGTTTTTTGGATCCCCTCTGTACGATCAATGTAGACGGTGATGATGACCCTCAGTGGGTGCAGCATGAGAAGAGTGAGATAGTTATGGAGTTTCGGATCCTGGCGGGTCATGTCAGTGTATGTACCTTACCCACTCTTTTATCTCACTTCATCTTTAGTAATCCTCTAGTTAGGACTATGTTGACATACTTGTGCTGCCTTTGTCTAGGTGACTCCTCGGACATATGAGACTATGACACGCCGTAAGGCCGTCCTACGGTCGGTGATTCGGAGTTTACATAAGAAGTTGGCGAAGAGTCTTCGCAAGGTGGAAGAATGCGGTGGTTCTCCTCAGTGATGACAATGGTGCTCCGGGCGGACATCCTCGGAAGAGGACTCGAGGCGATGTTAGTCGATCGGCTTCTTAGTTTCTGCATTTTGTTAGCGTAGAGCACAGACAGTAGCATAGCATATATTTATGAATAACTGTACAAACATTTATGTGCTATGTAATATGTACAGTAGCAAGTAGTACGTAGAGTACCAAGTAGCATGTAAATAACGTGTAGCACGTAGAGTAGCAGGTAGCACGTAGATAGTAAGTAAATGGTATGTAAATAGCATGTAGCACGCAAATAGTATTTAAACAGTCTAGGAGCGCATGACCTAAGGGTATGGAGGGTAGCCTAGTTAGATTCATAAACCATTTGACTTCTATTGGTGCGAGTTACCTAAAGGAGATTTAGGGTTTTTTGACCTATTATGCAGGACTCAAGGGTGTCCTAAGTTGTAGGGTAAATGGTGAAGGACCGAGTCAGTTAGGACATCACGTGGATGAGACAAAAGACAATTTATAAATTGGTGGAGACCGAGTGTGCGGATTTATTAACAATGTGTCGTGATAGAAAACACTTTTGAAAATGTAACTACTTTATAAAGATGCCTTATAATTAATTACAGTCTAATTAATTCAAGCACTTGTCCTTCGTTAGGTTTGTTGATTAGAGTAGCCCTTCGGGTGAGTGAGATTTCATCGGGTTGCCGGTGATTTCTGAGTAGCCAGGTAGTTGACCTAATTTCTTTTGGGGAAGCCCCATTTTTGATGGGGGCTCTTGGAGGATGTCAACCATGTTGAGCTTTGATGAGGAGACGACCTTTAGTGGAGAGTGATCCTGTTGGCGCGTCGGTAGTCGGTCCAATTCCATTGGGACATCCCCAGTTTGGTGAGGGTATTAGAAAGAGGTCATCCATGTTGAGATTCGATGGAGAGAGATGACCTTCTGCGGGGAATGATCTTGTTGGAGTATCCATACTCGGCTTAATTCCATTAGGGCAGCTCCAGTTTGGTGAGGGCATAAGGTGGGGGAATGCTACCTCCTTTTAGACGCACCCTATTTTTTCTCTAGACCGCCCTTGCGGGTTTTCAATCTAGGTGGGTATATTATTTTAGCGTCTTTTTTTCTCTTTTTTTTTTTTTTCAGTCGACTCAAAATAAAGAAAAAGGCAGAATTGTACAGACGACTCGCAGGAGCCTTTTTGTTATAGTGAGAGGAGAGAAAGAGAGAGAGAACAAGAGAGGGAGTTCTCGTATTTAGACCTTACGGGAAGTATGTGTATAAAAGGAAGGAAGCCCCTGCTTGACAGAAAGTAAGTGTTTAGCTCTTTCCTAGATTGTAGAACAGAAGACTTGTCGAGACATTTGAAAATTGTTTTATTCAGAATTGTCTTTTGATTGCTCAAGAATGGACCTCATTGATTAGTTACGTATCTTATGATAATGTTTTAGACAAGTAGTCTCAAAATAATAAACGCCTTGATTAATCGAGAAAGAGAATAGAAATTGTAGTGTATAGGGAAGAGAGAAAAGAATGAAAGTTGACTCGAGGTGGGTTGCGTATATTTTGTGGACCTAACCATGAGGTTGCCTACGTTCCTCTTGGTGCGAGAGGCTCAGGTCTGCGTAGTTCGAGGATGATCCAGTTGATGATGGTACCGGGTTTAAGTGGTGGTTTGCTCCATTGTTGTTTGTTGCTTTGGACCGCTTCGTTTGTAATCGTGGATTCGGAATGCCGTCGAGTTGAGTTGAATTACTTTGAAAAGAAAGAAAAATAGGTAAATAAGAAGTGAAAAGAAAGCGGGACTTTTACTTTTCTATGATGATAGCCCCTTCTTTTTTTCTTTGCTTTGATTTATTTCTTTGTGCACACCCTTATTTTGGCCTAGGCCGCCCTTGCGAGTTTTCAACCTAGCGGGCTTTTTTTTTTTATATATGTAGACACCCCATTTTGGACACTTATTCATAATCACACTACTTCTGTGTCTCGCCTTTGATTTGGGTCGAAACTCGCTAAGTTGGACATGTTTCGTTAAGTTTCTGACTGACTCCGTTAGTCAGGGGCCAAAATGAACATTAAAACTACTGCAGAGGGCAAAAATGTGATTCCAACACATTGATGTCTCGTACGAGACATTGGTATCCCCGCGTCAGTTTCCTTATTGATCTTGACCCCTTTTTCTTGGCAAACACTTAAGCAATCTGGGGAAAACCTAATGGACGATCCTAGAGTCCAAAAATACCTCTGTGGAAATCAAGTCTTGGATTCCCATCACAACTTACCTTCTTGGCCAAAACCCTAGGTCTAGATCTCCTATAAATATAGAGGTTCTTGAACCAAAAAAGAGCTAGAATCCTCATTCACCCAAAAACCACTCCAAATCTGATCAAAGAGGTCCCCATAATCAGTCCCTCTTCCTCACCCACGAAATTCAAGCCTCCACAACACCATTCAAGCCAAGTTCATTGGATCATCAAGGCCTTTAGTCAAGGCCATCCATAGGATTCTTGAAGAATGCTTAGGTAAAACTCTTTGTTTTCTACCTTCTCATCTCCTTCTTTGTCTTTGAAGTAGTGTGATTCCATCAAAGGATCAGCCTAGAGCATCTCCAATCCATGGAGATTGTCTCGAAGCACATGATCCGACATCCTAAATAAATAAGCAATTATTTATTTGTTCGTTTTCCTTTTGCGTACATTTTGCATGATTTTGAAACAATGATGATGATTTCTTAGCAAGACCAATCCTAGATTGGGTGAATTGGGTGCTCCTTGACCTTCCCAATTCATAACTTAACCCCTGAATCCAGATATCTCGGTCCGTGTTCCGACAACAACATGGTGGCGACTCTCAAAACAATCAAAAAGGTAAATCGAAGGACAAAAACCGCCTCGAAAAACCCATGCGCAAACAGTGGCGACTCCGCTGGGGATAATCACAGTAAGTGGGTTAGACTTGCGTCAAAACAAATCATCGTTGTTTAAAAATTCTGCATTATGTAATATAATCTGTTCCCTGACTGAGAAGCCTCGTACGAGGGATCACTTGTCTCGTACGAGACATCTCAGCTCTGTCCGGATGGTCTGACTCTCTGGTTTGAAAAAGGATTTTCGTTCAGTTCAAACACGTACACAGGGTTTCAGATCCGCTCTCCCCTCTGTTTCTGAGTCTTAGGACCCTCCTAACGACGAAGAAACTCCCCATGTATCGTAAAGTTAACCTTTGTTTTGCAGGAGTACTTGCTAATTGTTTTATTCCTTGCTTTACCTACGTTTGCTTTATGTGTGAACTATGACGGCCTGAGTTCCTCCACAAGAGGGAAACGTAGGCAGCCACTTGGCCCGGCCATTGCATGTTTTTGTTTTACTTTCAAAAAAAAAACTTTCTATTTTGTCACCTAGATCTTGACTCTCACACACATGCAAACATGTAGAATAACTGCACTACGTACCCTATAAACCCGGGTCCCAATCGGAGGACGGATGTCGGTCAGCACCCCCATTCTAACGAATAGGCCTTTCCAGTCTCTCCAAAGATGGTGTACCCACTTCGTGACACGCTCCTAGACTTGTTCATGGGGAGCCTTAGCCGTAAGCCTTGCATCAACCTCATGCATACATACTAGTTAATAAGACACTCCTCGAGACCGGTCGGTTCCATTCTTAGGGTCGTTTTAATATTTGCCCAAGATAACGCATTTTCTACAATCTATAATCCTCCTTTCATGAATTCTTGAAGATTGTCCCTTCGGCATAAATTGTTAGACAAAGGGTTGAGGTGATGAGATGAGAATTTTTCTATGAGGATTCGAGTCTAGTCTCTCTCACCATTAAAACCCTGCGTTTGACAATGTCCCTTTCGGTTGTCCCTTACAAGAATTCACAAGGTTTGATTGCATTAATGCGTTATTTAACAAAGTGCAAAATAACTACGGAATCACTTAGGTTTGGTTAATTTGAATGGTGGATTCCGATGAGAATATGGGACCCTTGCCCGAATTGTCCGTTTGGGAGAGTGCAATACAAGTGAAAAACAAGGGGCTCATAATCTAGGGTGACAGAATCCACTGTTCCAGGATGATCTAGAGTAGTAACCTCTCAAAATGGATTAAATTCCATCCGACCAACAGGATTAAAAACTGCAACCTGACTGTTAGGCTGGATGCCTCATATGAGACATCCATGTCTCGTACGAGACATCCTCCTTTTTCTGTGATTCTGTCATGTTGGTCAACCCTATTTCATAGAAGCCGACTTGTTGGGCCTCCACACTCCCAACATAATGTCAAGCGCCAAGTTTACTCAAGAACTCAACGACCTCAAAGCTCGACTAGAGGGGGAAGTGGGTCAACTCTCTGAGGTATACGCAACAGTCTTGTACGCACGCTTCAAGAGGGAAATAGAAGAGGAATTCATGACTCAACTACGGACACAAAAGAAGTTCTTCGACGGAGAAATCAAATTTCTCCAAAGTCAATTGATAGCCCGAGAAGAGGAAGTAGGCGCGTTCCGAAAAGGCCTACTCATGAAAGAAGAATACTATGAAAAGAAGACCGATACGCTCCAAGCATGCCTGCAAGCTCAGAGAGAATGTTATAAAATGGAGGTTGAATCTAAAGCTAAGGCAAAGATAAGGACCTACCACAAGTATGAAGGCATCACACAAAGCAAAATGTTTGACAAACTCGTGGAAGCCGGTAAAATCACTCCGAGAAAGCCTCCTACTACTCCAGAGGAACTTCCTGCAAAGCATGCTCATCATCTCTATTGCAAGTTCCACCAGTTTAGTGGCCACGACACCGACTCTTGCCACCACCTCAAAGATGTGATCCAAGATCTCATAGACGCTAAGCAACTAAAGGTCCCTAATATAGTGGCAAGCCCTCTCCCAACTGCGGGAGGGGGGGATCAATGTAATAGAGATAGATAATAGGGAAAAGGAGACTACTCGCCTAAACCCAAATGTGGGCGAGAGCAATCCAAAGTTTAATAATGAAATTCCTTTCGGTTACATGATGTCTTGGGATCAAGCACTAGATAGGAAGAATAATAAAGAAAAGGAAGATGTTAACTTACTCACCCGCTCCGGTCGAGTCGTAATCAACAAAGATCCAAGAATAGAAGAGCCATCATCTTCGAAAGAGCCCGAACCCGTTGAGCTTGACGATCCACTTCTTAACAATTAAAGAAATCTCAAGCCAACATTTCCATATGGGATATCTTAGGCTCATCTCATAAGCATCGAATGATGATCTCTAAATCTTTAGCCCAAGTCGAAGTGCCCAATGAAATAACTCCCGAAGAGTTAACACAAATGGTAGGCCAAATCCAATTTGGCAATGTGATCACATTCACAGACTTAGATCTACCACAGTATGGTGGAGGGCACACCGAAGCTCTTTATATAACCGTAAGGGTATGGGCATCGAATCCCCAGAATCCTAGTAGACAATGGGTCCGCACTAAATGTCTTACCCAAGAAAGTCATGGTAACGCTTGTCCTTACCTCAAGAGAGCTAAAACCGTCAACTCTTATTGTACGAGGGTTTAATTGCACTGCACGCTCACCTATAGGGGCGATCACTCTAACAGTTATAGTGGGAGAGATAACTACAAAGGCAGAATTCCAAGTCATTGACATCCCTTCTTTCTTCAACCTTCTTCTGGGGCGCCCGTGGCTACATCAAACAGGGGGAGTACCATCAACTCTCCATCAATGTGTCAAGTTTAAACATAATGACACGATAGTAACCACACTTGGGGAACTAGTCACTGCTAGCCCGATCTTCGAAATTCAGCATGAGGCAGCTGACCACCTCTTCAATGGATTCGAAATCCAAAAGGAAAGTAGTGTAGAGATGGTAGAAGTGCACAATGAAAATGACTATTCTAAGGCAATTCCATTCTCCGGAACGCTCCCAGTACTTAACATGATGCTAAAAGAAGGGTACTTCCCCGGTCTTGGACTTGGCAGGCATTTGCAAGGGATAAAAGAACCACCACCTGTCATTCTATACCCCCCAGAATATGGTCTAGGGTATGTATCACCACTCAAGGGCATCCCTAAGGAAGAAATGGATTGGATCTCATACATAGTGCCACTAGCACCACCCTATCGAAAGACTCTAAACGGATACTTTGTACGCGAGGGGGAAAACTTGCCATACTTCATGTTCCCTGAACCATGGATCGACTATAGGGGGAAGCGCCAATCGGGCTTTGAAATATTCAGTGACTGTGATCCGTACTCACTTGAAACAGAATCGACGCAATTCTCGTGGCTACCTCGAGAATTAGGGGGTACCAAGGCCGATGCATTCAGTGAGTGGGACTTTGTGTTGGGAGAAGACCTACTGCGCCAATTTCTCAACCTTTGCAAGCTAGAGGACACTCAGATCAATGCAATAGACAAGGGGGGCGCTCCGAACCAAGACTACACCAAGCTCATCGAGAAGAGTGACGAGCCTATCCAGAATTGGTATACAACTGTGTGACCCATAGCAAGTGAAGACTTCCTGGTCCAAGACTTAGGGTGTACTCCCCATCCCCATAGAGAAAGAAAATTTGTAACTCTTACCTTAGAGTCAGATACCGCTACCGATGAGCTCACCCAAGAGGACTTGGATTCCATCGCGGAACATGTATTCCCTTACTTTCTTAATGAAAAAATAGACCTTTCTGAGTATCCCGAGATTGCTAGCGTCTTAAATGATGAATTAACTAATAACCCTAAAGAATTAGATAATAATGAGTCATATGATGAGATAGATCAAGAAAACGAACAAATCCTAAAAGAAATTAATAAGCAAGTAGGTCTTCGTGGCGGAAATAGTCCTATTGATGCTGAAGAAATGCAGACAGTTAATCTGGGGACGGAGGATGATCCGAAAGAGACCAAGATTGGCAGTTTCTTCAAGGGGGAAGACCGACAAGCCCTCATAGCGCTTCTCCGAGAATTCGTAGATGTGTTCGCTTGGTCCTACAAAGATATGCCGGGGATAGCTAACTCGATTGTTGAGCACAAGATATCGCTGCTTCCCGATTCAAAGCCAGTCAAGCAGCAACTCCGTAGAATTAAGCCAGAATGGTCAGTACAAGTCAAACAAGAGATAGAGAAACTCCCGAGTGTTGGGTTCATCAAAGTGATAGAGTATCCAACCTGGTTAGCTAATACTGTGCAGGTTTCCAAGGCAAATGGAAAGGTCCGTGTCTGTGTTGATTTTCGTGATCTCAACAGAGCATCTTCGAAAGATGATTTTCATCTTCCAAACATAGACATGCTCATTGACAATACTGCAAAATACGAGGTTCGTTCATTCGTAGACGGATTCGGCGGTTACAACCAGATCCTCATGGCTGAGGAGGACCAATACAAAACAGCGTTTACCACACTTTGGGGGACGTTCTGTTATACGGTCATGCCATTCGGACTTAAGAATGCTGGAGCCACGTACCAGAGAGCTGTAACTGCGCTGTTCCATGACGTGATACATAAAGAGATGGAGGTGTACGCTGACGATATGATCATACACTCCAAAGGCTCCAATGGGCAGCACTTTGTCAACCTCAGAAAGTTCTTTGAAAGGTTGAGACACTACAAGATGAGACTTAATCCGGCCAAGTGCGCGTTTGGGGTAGTAAAAGGAAAGGTCCTTGGGTACATGGTCACCGATCGTGGTATAGAAGTGCATCCCGCTAAGATCAAAGTCATCATTGACATGCCTCCACCTAAGACGTAAAAAGATGTCAAGGGATTTATGTGCCGCCTTCAGTTTATTAGTCGTTTCATTAATCAGCTCACGACGATGTGCGAGCCCATTTTTAAACTCCTCAAGAAGAATGCATCTCTAGAATATACCGAAGAATGCCAAGAAGCCTTTGAAAAGGTCAAGGAGTACTTAGTGAATCCGCTAGTGTTGGTTCCACCGCATAAGGAGAAACCGTTAACCTTGTACCTTACAGTCAATGACACTGCACTAGGGGCTATGCTAGCACAAGAGCAACCCGATTTGAAGAAAGAGAATGCCGTATACTTTGTCAGACGTCGCTTCCAAGGGGCTGAATTAAATTACTCTGCTTTAGAAAAGTCGTGTACTTCACTAGTATGGGTAGCTAAGAGACTAAAGCCGTACATGGAGGCGTTTCCTATACAACTGATCGCCAAAATAGACACAATGAAGTACATTTTCGAGAAGTCTCATGTCTCCTCTAGGATAGCTAAGTGGTACTTTATGCTCGCGGGGTACGATATCACTTACATCACACAAAAATCCGTGAGAGGAAGAGTCTTCGCGGATCATTTAGCCGAATTTCCATGTGATGATGCGAAGGGGGAAGACCCGCGATTCCCTGATGAGGACATCATGACAATAGCAGAAAATAAGTGGCAATTATTTTTCGATGGCGCAGCCAATAAACGGGGATATGGCATTGGCATGTTACTAGTAGATCCCTCAGATTTCTACACTCCACTCGCAATCCGCCTTGATTTTAAGGCCACTAACAATATTACCGAGTATGATGCTTGCATAGCGAGGCTTGAAGCAGCTTTAGAAATAAATGTGACTGAACTAGAAGTGTACAGAGATTCACAACTTTTAATCTATTAGTCACTCAAAAAGTGGAAGGTACAAGATCCTACACTCCAAAAATACAATGACTATCTCCAAGACTTGGTCAAACAGTTCAAAGAGGTTACTTTCTACTATCTTCCTAGAGATAAGAACCGCTTAGCAGACTCGCTAGCCATGCTAGCGCCACTTGTGGAAATTCCCGAATGGACTGAGGTCAAGACCTTCAAAGTCGCGAGGCGAACGACTCCTACTTATTACTCAATCATAGACCTGCACGACTACAAAGAAGAGTGTAACTCTGTGAATGCCTTGGACGATAAACCTTGTTATTATGATGTATGGCGTTTCCTCCTAGACGGAACATTCCCATCAGACGCATCACCTAAATCAAAGGTATCCCTCAAACGGTTTGCCGCCCAATTCGTTATCATAGGTGATCGCCTCTACAAGAAACACCACGAGCAGTGTCTACTATGTGCCGACGAGCATAAAGCCATAGAAATCATGGACTAAGTCCATCAAGGAGTCTGTGGAATCCACATGAATGGCAATATTCTAGCAAAGAAAATTATCCGACTAGGGTACTACTGGGCTACTATGGAAGCCGAATGCACCGAGATGGTTAGAAAATGCCACAAGTGCCAGATACATGCCAACATGCAACACGCACCACCGTCCATGTTATACCCCATGACATCCCCTTGGCCATTCTCTACATTGGGAATAGACGTTATTGGCAATATTTCACCGACGGGTCATAATGGACACTCATTCGTGTTGGTCGGTCGCCGTTGATTACTTCACTAAGTGGATCGAAGCTCAACCCTACAAAGTCTTGAATGCCAAAAAGGTGGCTGAGTTCATTAAGACCAACATAATATGCCGATATGGGGTACCTCATGAGATGATATCCGACAATGGCACGTACTTTGAGAAATAATGTGACCAACAACTTGCAGAGTACAAGATAGAGAGACATAAGTCATCACCATACCGACCACAAACCAATGGAGCAGTCGAAGCTGCTAATAAGACCATAGAGACCATCATTAGAAAAACGGCTAAGACTGGCAGAGACTGGCCCGATAAGTTACCTTTTGCACTTTGGGGCTCCCGTACTTCGATCCGTACTGCCACCGGTGAAACTCCATACGCCCTAGCCTATGGGATGGAAGCAGTGTTACCAATCGAACTAGCAGTACCATCACTATGGGTTCTCCTAGAAAACCAAGTGAATGAAGTCGCATGGTTGAACAGCCGTTATGAACAACTAGCCCTGCTAGATGAACGACGACTTCGAGCTGCCAAGCATATCCAAGCGTATCAACAGAGAATGGCCCGAGCTTTCAATAAGAAAGTCAAATCCAGAATCATCAAATAAGGGGACCTTGTCCTACGCGAACACCGTCCTGGACCATTCAATCCTATGGGAAAGTGGGGACTGTTGGATATTATGCCCTAGGCCCTTGAGAAAGGCCTATGCGTTATATCATAGCTTCATTGTTATAGAGATAACAAACCCGATTATTGTATCTTTTGCATGTTTATTATAATAATCATTGTCCCTAGCACTTATGAAGGGCTAGCATGAGTTTGATGGATAATCATATGATGATTATAGCGCATAGGATGCGGATTAAACTTGTGGGTACATGTTGGAGAACAAGTACTGGATAGACCCGTTATGAGATTTATGTCATGGTCAAATGTCATAATTAAATCTCATAATAGTTATATCATTCATCCTTAGACCTGAGATTATCATAGTCTTTCACATGATGAACATTATGTTTGACGTACTCAAACGCTACCCCTAACCGGGTGGTTATAAAGGCTACGATTGGCATAATCGGATTCCTGTAGGGAAGAATGATAAGTCAAGATGGGATTTGTCCCTCTCTCAAGAGAGATATCTGCTTGGCCACTCGATGAGTGAGATTGATAAAAGTGTACGGCCGTACCCAAATGAATTGAAGCGTTCAATGTTATTTGCTCATATCAATCTACTCGGGATCGAGAAAGCATTGGACAACATAAGTTGACATGGACCATGACTTATGTCCAATATGATATCGCGTGACAAAGGGATTATGATATGTTCTATAAGGTAACTTTGGGCTTTCAAAGTTATACTATTTGGGTAGTCATTGTTGGGTATGCTTACTTCTTAACCCTCCTATTCTTGTTAGAATTGATTGATACCATCACCTATAAGTTTTTTATGGACTTTAGGACCCTATGTAAGAAGTTTTATAACTTCAATTTTTAGCTTAGTCTATTTTATAGTATAGACTTAGATCACAGGACTTGAAGCGGAAAGGAATGAAGATCCAAGTGTCAGTGGTTACTGCGCAGGACTTCGCTGCGCAGGACACCACTGCGCAGGAATATCCTGCGCAGCATTCTTCCTCAGTTCAATCCTTTCAGATCACCTAACTTGGAAAAACGCTTTGAAGATGTACGCTTTTAAGAGTGTTAAGGTGTGCAGAAACGACAAAACAAGCACACTTAGCAGATCCAACGGTGGAGACGCGCTCAAAAGATATATTTCAAATGAAGACAGCTGTCAACCTTCTAGAAGAAGCTTTTTGAATTTGGTCTTCATGCCCAGTCTCCAACTTCTCTATATACCTGCGCACCAATCATATCGTGCCATGTCATTAACTTTGATTAGAGCTCCAACGGCTATAAAGGACACCTGCGCACCAATCATATTGTGCCAGCTCATCGTCCTTGCTCAGAGCTCCAACGGCTATATTCAAGCTCTCAGCTATAAATAAGCCAGCTCATCTTCATTTCCAAGTTGCTAGAGTTTGTGCTTTATAATATCCTTGAAGTTCTGAAGATTGCTACTTACTATTCACAGATTCAAGATTAACCTTCAACCTTCATACCTTCAAACTCCTGCCCAGATTCTAAGCCTTAAATCACCAGAATTCTTCGTGCTCTTCATCTCATAGATTCATAGAGCCCATAATTTCTGAACACACACACACCTCTTGAAGCTTTGATCATCTAGATCTTTCTTCTTGAGATACACCGGTTTAGTCTAGGATTTGCTCTTCATAGATTATAGATCTTTGAGATAGTTGTGTTTCATTGTTGTATCTTGTAACTCTCTCATATAATAAGATCCCCTTTAGAAAATCCAAGACTAACCATCTTGGTAGAGGACGTAGATCTTTCATCGATCGAACCTCTCCAAATAGCTTGTTCTTTAATCTCGCTATTTACTTTCTGCTAATCATTCCTGAATTACTGCTTTGTTTGATCTTATCAGATTGCTTCTATTGCCGCTGTGTTTGTTATTGCTTATTGCCTTAGAACATTTTATCCAACTCTTTAAGCCAAAACTTAGCGCGTGCGTTTTCCTCCTTGCGCAGCTTTTTACTGCGCAGGTGCTGCTTAAAACTTCCGCAATGCATTTCACACTCTCACTGCGCGCTATACTTAGCTTATTTGAGAACTGTGCGCATAAGCCATTGATTTGCAAAAGGGTTTGAGAAGAATTTTAAAAACGCTATTCACCCCCCCTCTAGCATTTTTCATACCCTTGTTGCCCCTTTGGGACCAACAAGTGGTATCAGAGCTAACACCTTCATAAAACTTGTTTTGTTTTTTAAGCTTAACAGCTTGGGTGCCGATTCAAGATGGCTTCAAAATCTTGGGCAATGGCTAACTATTCACATGTCCCAGTGCTGAATGAAGATCACTTCGAAATCTGGAAGCATTGCATGCTCACTCATTTTTCTTCTATCGACGAGATCCTCCACGACATCGTTCTTGAAGGACCCTACATTCCAATGAAGGCTAATCCTGATGCTGCTACAAATAAGGAGAATTCTACCATCAAGAAAAACAAGGAGGAATGGACTGATGAAGAAAAGAAATGGGTTGGCTATGATGGAAGAGCAAGGAACATCATTCTTAGCACTCTAGACCTCTCCACGCACAATCAAATTGTGAGCGGTGGAACTGCAAAGGAACTATGGGATGCTATTGAAGGATATGTGAATGGAGACAAAGTAAGCAAGGAAAACAAAAGATTTGTGGTGCAAAGAAAATTCAACTGCTTCATGAGAAAAGATGGTGAAACCTTGAGAGAGACATATGATCGCTTCTGTGCTGTTGTAAACTCTTGTAAATCTCTTGGAACTACTTTCACTAATAAAGAAGTCAATTCTCAATTCTTAGATGCGCTAGGTTCTAGATATGTGCACAAAGCAAGTCATCTGGAAGATTCTGGATTTCTAGATACTTGGCCTCTGCGCAGCTTGTACGCTAACTTAAAAGTGTATGAGCTAAAGCTTGATCGAATCGACAAAACTGAAGGCAAAGGAAAGCTTGTTTCCTATGTTGCGCAAAAGGAACTTGCAACTGCTCAAACCTCAGACAAAGTCTCTACTTCCTCTTTACTCGAAATGGATGATGATGATTTCGCTATGTTCGTTAAGCGATTCCAAAAATTCAGGAAATTCTCTAAACCTGGATCCTCTAGCAAACCACCTGCTAAATTCTCTCGTGGCAGAGACTCAAAGAAAGATGAAGAATTGGTCTACTACAACTGCAGAAAGCCCCCGGTCATTTTGCTTCAAAATGTCCCACTCCAAAATATGAGTACATGAAGAGGAATAATGCGCAGAGATCATCAAGGCAGCGCGGGATGATTGCTGAAGAAGACTGCGCAGAAAAGGAACTGAATACTTGGATAGAGACTGACACTGAAGACAGTGATGATGATAACTCTGAGGATGGACTGCTCTGCTTGATGGCAAATTTTGATGCTGATAGCGATTCAGACAATGATCAAGATGCGGACACAAAGGCTGCACCAAGAACAAAGAAGAAAGGTCCCACCATCATAGAACTGGCAGAAATGGGACATCTAACTCCAACCAGACAGAATGGCAAGTACTTATTTGCCAGAGCAGACCTAACGAAGAAATTTGTTGCTGCGCCAACACGCAAAGAATCTCTTGAAATTCCTGCTGAAATTGTAATAGAAAAGGATGACTCTGCTGCTGAGCGCGAGTCTATTTTTTAGCAAGCTGAAAAGGTAATCAAAAGATTCAATTCTATGAAAGAAGCAGTGGACTTATCAATTGGAGAAATTTCACAGCTTAAGACGGAGAAAACTCTTTTAAAATCTGAGATCACCCTCCTTAAGGAGCAGATTAAGAGCATGACTCCTCTTACTGAAAAGAACCGTTTTCTTACAGATCAAAATGCGCTATTTAAAGTAAGAAACGAAGAATTGGCTGCTCAAGTAGCTGATCTCACAAAGATCACTGATGAGTGGACCAAATCTCGTGTCACTATGGATCAAATTTTAGAATCCCAAAAAGCCAGTGGAGATAAGGAAGGCTTGGGGTTCTCAACTAGTGATAACTTTAAATGCGCCGTTTGCTCTGAAAGAGAAAAGGATTTTACACCACAGCAAACTATTGAAATTCCTAAAGCAAAGCATTCTGCTTCAATGGGTAAAGGACAGGAGAGAGTCCAGAGACAAAATTTCCATTATGTCTACCCAAAGAAGCAAACTGGAAAAGCCAAGGGTAAGGCTAAAGTTGAACCTGCGCATGACAACTCATATTCTGACTATGGTTGCGCTTCAACCTCAAATGTCAAATCTGCGCAAAAGGGTCATGCGCATGAAAGCCATGCGCCCCAACGCCAGATGCGCATTCTTAAGAAAAGCGCACCCAAACCTCAGAAAATGATATTTGTCAAAGCAAGTTCATCTGCTCCAGTAAAGAATGCTGCGCCAAAGAAAAGTAAAGAGTTTGTAAAAACCCAATCTATAAGTGGCTTTCATCATTGTGTTGTGTGTGATGGTTTAGGTCACAAGGCTGCAAAATGCCTTTTGCGATTTGCTCCTAATGCTAAGGGACGTAAAAATCCTAAGGTCAGACAGGAGTGGGTTGTCAAAAGTTGCTAACTCTAGGACCCAAGAATAAAGGGGACCTGCGTTCTTAATGTCTATCTTTCAGGTCTCCTGCTTCACTGCGCACTCTTCACAAGCTAAAGCGCATATATGGTACCTCGACAGTGGATGTTCTAGACACATGACTGGAGATGCTACTGCTCTTGAAGAAGTGCATGAAGGAAGAGGTCCCTCTGTAACTTTTGGAGACAACAACAAAGGGCACATAGTTGGATATGGAAAAATCAGAAAAGATAAAGTGTGCATTGAGAAAGTTGCGCTCGTTGAAGGTCTCAAGCACAACCTGCTCTCCATATCACAATTCTGCGATAAAGGTTTGGAATGTCACTTCACTGCAACGCACTGCTACATCAAAGATGGCATATCCAGACTAACTTTGCTCACAGGGACTCGTAAGACTAATGTTTACATTATTGACCTTACTTCTATAGATTCTATCACTAATCTCTGTTTTATAGCAAAGAATGTAAGTGAAAGCAGCTGGCTATGGCATAAGCGCTTAAGTCATTTGAACTTCAAGTATTTGGCTAAGCTAGGAAGGGAAAATCTTGTCAAAGGACTTCCCAAAGTAGCTGACCATCATGACAGAAAATGCGCAGCATGCCAGCTCGGTAAACAACCTAAGCAGTCTTTCTCCAGCAAGATTGTCTCCTCAACTTCCAAATGTTTACAACTGCTTCACATGGACTTGTTTGGACCGGTCACCACTGCGAGCATTGGAGGAAACAAATATACTTTAGTCGTGGTGGATGACTACTCAAGATACACATGGGTCGAAATGATGATATCCAAAGATGACTGCTATGATATCTTGACTGCGCTATTTCGAAAGCTCCAAACTCAAAAAGAAGACGACATCGTGAGTGTTAGATCAGACAATGGAACTGAATTTAAGAATAACGGTGTTGCTCAATACTGCGATGACCATGGAATTAATCACAATTTCTCTGCTGCTGGAGTTCCTCAACAAAATGGCGTTGTGGAAAGAAAGAATCGCACGTTGATTGAGGCTGGAAAAACAATGATAGCAGAAGCTAAGCTTCCAAAGTATTTCTGGGGAGAAGCTGTCAACACTGCTTGCTTTACTCAGAATAGATCCCTCATCAACAAAGCCTACAACAAAACTCCATATGAGCTATGGAGAGGAAGAGCGCCCAACATTGCTTTCTTCAAGATCTTTGGCTGCAAATGCTATATCCTCTACAATGGCAAAAATCATAGAGGTAAATTCGACACCAAAGCAGATGAAGGTATTTTCGTTGGGTATGCCAAACATTCTAAAGCTTTTCGTGTTTTTAATAGAACTACTCTAGTAATCGTAGAATCTGTACATGTTACTTTTGATGAGCATTCTCTCCTTGAGCCACATTTGGTTCCAAATGATTTTGATGATTCTGTTGAGAACGATGAGACAGGTACGCAGCCTCAAACTGCACCTGCGCAGAATGATTATCAAAATTAGAATCAAGCAAGTCCATCCCATGCGCATACACCAGATGCTGCGCCAGAAGTGACGACACCTGATGCGCAAACACCTCCTCCTGCGCATGATGTTTCTCCACTTCAGCAAATCACTTTTGATGATCTTGATGCTGGATCAAATGAAGTACCCATTGAAGACCTTCGTATTCCTACCACTCAACCTAACTTACCTCCCGAGGTTCGTGAAGTCAGAGATCATCCAACTTCAAATATCATCGGTGATCTCAATGTAGGGGTTCGTACTAGGAGAGCATCAAACTTTGATGATGAATATCACTCCTTTATCTCTCAAATCGAACCAAAGAAGATCGATGAAGCGCTCCAAGATTCAAGCTGGGTTACTGCTATGCAAGAAGAGCTTAACCAATTTGAGCGCTGCAAGGTTTGGACCTTAGTACCTAGATGTCATGATCAAGGCATTATTGGTACAAAATGGGTATTCAGAAACAAGATGGATGAGAATGGAAGCATCACAAGAAACTAAGCAAGGTTGGTTGCGCAAGGCTATAGGCAAGAGGAAGGAATCGACTACGATGAAACATTTGCGCCTGTAGCAAGACTTGAAGCTATAAGAATCTTCTTAGCTTATGCCTCTCACAAGAAATTCAAGCTTTATCAAATGGATGTGAAGAGCGCATTTCTCAATGGAGAACTCCAAGAGACGGTCTACGTAGCTCAACCTCCCGGATTTGAAGATAGCAGATTTCCAAATCATGTCTTCAAGCTTCAAAAAGCTTTGTATGGACTTAAACAAGATCCAAGAGCATGGTACGATATGCTATCAAAATTCCTACTAGAGAAAGGCTTCAAGCGCGGTAAAATCGATACAACTCTTTTTATTGCTAAGTATAATGATCATTCTTTACTTGTTCAAATTTATGTCGATGATATTATATTTGGTTCTAATAATGAGTTACTTTGTAAGCGCTTTGAGAAGCTCATGAAAAGCAAGTTTGAAATGAGCATGATGGGAGAACTCACATTCTTCCTCGGGCTTCAAATCAAGCAATTGAATGATGGTATCTTCATAAATCAAGACAAGTACACAAAGGACTTAATCAAGAAATTTGGACTTGAGAATGCTAAAGCATACGACACTCCAATGGCCACGGGCAACAAATTTGACAAAGACTTGAAAGGTTAGAAAGTTGATCAAACTTTATATCGAGGTATGATTGGCTCTCTCCTTTATCTTACTGCAAGTAGGCCGGATATTATGTTTAGTGTTTGTGTCTGTGCGCGCTATCAAGCGGACCCTAGAGAAGCGCACTTAACTGCTGTTTAAACGCATTATTCGTTATCTTTCTGGAACTGTTAACCTTGGACTTTGGTACACCAAAGATTCGAATTTCGATTTGCTAGGTTATTCAGACGCAGACTACGCAGTATGCACTATTGACAGGAAAAGCACAAGTGGCACTTGTCATTTCCTTGGAAATCGACTTGTTGCGTGGGCAAGCAAGAAACAAGCTGCTGTGTCCATCTCCACTACAGAAGCTGAATACATTGCTGCTGGGAGCTGCTGCTGCCAAATCCTATGGATGAAGCAACAATTAGTGGACTATGGAATTAATGAAGGAAATTGCCCAATTTTCTGCGATAATATGTCCACCATAGCAGTCTCCAACAATCCTGTAATGCATTCAAAGACAAAGCACATCGACATTAAATATCATTTTCTCAAGGACCACGTGGAAAAAGGAAACATTCATTTAGAGCACGTGGGAACAGATAATCAAATTGCTGACATCCTTACAAAGGCTCTTGACGCAAAAAGATTTGTATTCCTGAGAGGAGAAATGGGTATGCTTGAACTTAGCTAACCTGTCCATATGATTTGTTAATACTAATAATCTTGTGTTTGCTTGATAAGATATTCATCATAGGTCAAGATCCATGCTTCTGCGCAACCCCTGCGCAGTACTTCCTTTGCGCATATCACTAATGTTCATCTATTTTAAGAATTGATTGCGCTATTTACAGCTCTGCGCATGATTTTGACATGCGCACACTTCGTGGATCGCAGAACTCTTTCTACTTCCTACAAGGCTGGGAACTAGATCTTGCTGCGCTACACAAAGATGCTGTCGGACGCAGGATTGTTCATCTTATGGATTCTTCCGGCATCTTACCTCTCTTTACTCTGGCTCAGGACTTCTATGTCCCCTCTCTAGTAGACGAGTTCTTTGAGAACGCAGAGAGAGTCACCATGACACACAAGCAGACTCGCGAGAAGATTGATGTTATCCGCTCAGTCGTTCGGAATTATTCAGTGCGCATTGTTCTTGCGTCACTTAAAAATCTTTACGGATTTAACGTGGATGATGCGCCAGAAGCTTATTCTGAAGCTAAACAAAACAAGCTTGCGCAGAAACTGGTTGGGGAACCTTCTCTGGTTAAGAAGCGGAGCGTTCATGATCGCAAGGAGTTTGGTGAGGTAATGTATCACCTTTGCACCATTATTGGCGACTCCGTAAACTGCAAAAATGGAAATAAGGGCAAGTTCATTTCCAAGCAGTGGGCTTATTGTGCTGCGGTCTATAATGGTGATGCTTTAGACTGGTCATCTGTTCTTTTTGACGAGCTATGGGACGCATCAGAGAGCTATGACAAGCGCATGGACAAGAAAGTAGCCAAGTACAGAACTCACTGTAGGCTCTTATCCAAATTTCTGATGAATGTCTCTGAGCTGCGCACCTTCGTGCAAAAGCGTCCTGATCTCAAAGTCCCCTGCACCAAGACATACTCCATCTCTCACCTCTACTCTCTGCGAAATGAAATTGGTCGTAGTGATTATCGCAAGATTTGGAACAAGGACACCAGCCCAGACAAAGAAGATTGGGTTGATAGTGATGATGATGAAGCCCCTCAACCCAAAGCAAAGAACACTGCTGCGCAGCCTTCGAAGGCCACTGCGCCTACCGAGCCTGAAACTGCTACTGCGCAGGCAAAGCGCAAAGGCAAGGGTATTGCAGAACCTATGCCAGAAAAGGTGAAGGAAATCCCAAATGTCAGATCAACTGCTGGCATTAAAATTGGATCTGATTTACCGCCACCTGTTCCCAAACCTTCAAAGAAGCGCAAAGATCCTCCTGCGCCTGCCCCCTCTCCTGCCAAAACCAAGAAAAAGCCTGCTTTTACCAGACTTCCTCCTGCGGCTGCTATGATTGAAGAAGACAGCGAGTCTCGAATGGATGAGACTGCTGCTGATGATACAGCGCAGGGGGCGCCAGATCCAAAGGCTGCTGACGCTCCTCCTGCTCAGGGTACAGGAGATAGTGATGATTGGATGGATGAAGCCTTTCCCGCCTCTGGTACGCCTGCAAAGACCGCTGCTGCTGCACCTGCAAGGATCCTCCTCGGACGCAAGAAACAGGTTGTGCGCAGCACTGCGAAAGGACAGCCAATAGCTGCGGCTCCTCCTTGTCCTGAACCATCATCAAGTGCCTTCCAGCGCCTCAATATTCCGGTTGGAAATACTCAACCTGGCACCTCTGTCCTTCATGATTATTTGGACTTGGAAGATGAGGATACGGATGAGGTAACCAAGTCTGCGCAGGGCGATGATGCTGCGCAGCAAGCTCCTGTTAATCCTGAAGTTGAAAAGGAAGGAGATGTGCGCACAACTGATACAGATAGCAGCAGCACGCACTCATCTACGCATAGGTCTCCTGCTGCTGCTCCTATTCATCTCTCTCCCAAACAACCTTCTCCAACGCACTCTCCTCCCAAAGTCTCTCCTCCTCCTCAAGCTATTCCTTCCGTCCCTACAGTATCTACTTCCTCTCTATCTTCCTCCGCTGATCTTCGCCAAATTCTCCAGGCTCTCAATACTATTCAAGTCAACCAGGTTGCTGCACAGTCCCAAATGACTCAGCTCATTACTGCGCAGACAGCTATCCAAGAGCAACTTGATGCGCATCGTTTAGAGATTGCTGCCATTAAGGGGGAGAATATATCAAAGGCAAGTACCTCCGCCGGCCCCTCTGCGCAACGCGTTCCTGATGCATTAGACCAAATGGTCCTGGACTCTTTAAAGTCAATAGCTGGGATGCTTGAAAACGTCTGCACCTATTCCGCTATCAATGATGGGTTTATAGGACTGCTTAAGCGTCTGCGCAAGAGCTTAGCCGATGGGTTGCATGTAGGATTTGCTGGGATGGAAGCGATGTTGTTGGAGAGATTGGAACAAGGTCCCGGTCCTGCGCATGCCAATTCGCTTAATATGGAAAGTGTCAGGGAGTGCATAACTCAAACGATGACTGATTTCGCTGATGGGTTCAACGCTAGGATGGATCAAGCCATGTTCGATATTCAAGCCAGCGTGAACACTCAGCGCCTCCACACTGACCAAAGACTCGAAGCAACGTAGGCCACCGTCATCAACACTATTGAAGCTACTGAGCAATCTTATTTTAATCAGATGACGGGACATCAATTGCAGTATAGAGCCAACTTCCGAGAGCTGCGAGAAGATAACGCAGATATGCGCAGAGGAATGGCTACCTATGTCTGTGAGGCCGTAGCGTTCAGAGAAAAATTTCAAGATCTGAAGATTGAACTTATGAACAAGTTCAACAGTCTGCAGAATGAGCTACGTGAAGCCTTGCACCGGATCAACATTGTCGCGACCCCGAACCCCGCGGGCCCGAGACCGCGATCTGGACGTCGACTTAAAACCAAAACTCTAAAATATAGAAGTTGAAAATTCCATTTTGAACCAAAAGATGATAATATTAGGTTTTACAAATCCAAGTTTAACTCAGCAACTTACAACTAACATAAGCTCCACGGCTTATACCCAAAAGAATAAAATATACAATTCTTAATGACGTCAATAATGGTAACACTATCCCCAAAAGGTTATACATTTAAATAATGCAAACCGATCTAACAACCTGCCCAAAATCTCAATCCTCTCGACGCCCTCCTCGATCCGCGAATCCTAATCCTTTTCCTCCTGGGGGGGGGTTAAGGAAAACAATTTGAAACAAGAAACGGGGTGAGAATAAATCTCAGTAAGTTACTAATGCAACTACATGACATGCTAATGTGCAATGACCAATAGCAATTAACATAAGACAGATAGCAGCGGAATAATAAGTGACATGCTGTCAAACAGTAATATACAATAATCTATCATATAAATAAACATATAACAACAAATGAGAGGCTCCCTATTGCCAACCGTCCCATACCGGTTGGAAATAACGACCATCATCATCATGCAACACATAAAGCTGAAATAAACACTCATAGGTGGATACATAGCCAAGGTTTCACCCAACTGAAGGAACCAAATAAAGGTCGCTGCGCAGCTTCAATAATCAACCATCAACATCTTCATAATAGCATGAAAGCTGGAGAGAAATCCCCGGTCAAAAGCGACCAATGAACCCATCAATCAAACAAACCATCTTCATAGTAGCATAAAAGCTGAAGATAAACCCGGTACCGGAACCAATAACCAAAAGAAGTGTCACAAAGGACGGGAGACATGCCACAAAGTCATGCTCCAAGTAAAGCTAAAATGCACACAAAGGAGCTAGCTCTTCTCACATCCAAGGCCAATCTGGAGGAGGGTAATAATGGGGCAAAACAATGGTCAACATCATAATGGACTTGGCTGTGCCATCATAATGTTTCGCATCGCCCAAACACACACAAAATACCAGCTGGACTTTCAAGTAAGGCTAAGTAATAAAATACTAGCACAATAAACAACCATTGATTCCAAAGTAGGGAATCATACCAATTAATCACCATAAAAGATGCAAACGATTACTCAAGAAGAGTTCAACAACAATAGCACAACGAGTTTCTCATAAAAGAGTCCAACAACATTTACCATTAAAACATAATGATTCCAAGATAAGACACGTACCAAATACATCCTAAATATGATACCTACAAGTTAATCATAAAGAGCACAACCCAAACGGTCGCTCACCAATGGCACAATGACTATTACCAAAATGATCATAAACATTTACTCAAAAGATATACTAGGACTATGAACTCAACCATCTCATCACACCTGGAATTCCAAATAAGAAATCCGAATGAATACATCTTAAGGTTAATCAAACCGTAGGTACCCAATTGCCCATCACGCTTTACCTCCGTTCATAACGAACCCATTCTAAACACCCCAAACGAATCCAAAAGGTTACACTTATTAGAACATGATCACGAACACATCATAAGATGCCCAAACATATACCAAATGATCATCACAAAGATAAGTCAAACCAACAATACCTCAATAAGATGTTCCAAAGTCCCAATTAACACTTAATTAATTTCAAACACAAACTTGATCACAGAGGACCCAATTCTATCACTAGAGTGTACTACAATGTTCACTAAGGTCGACTAGAAGGACACCCAAGGTTTGGATCAAAACGCATTCTTCAATCACACACAATTAACAAATGTAAACTTTCAGGGGTTCTGTGCGGCCGCCCAAAAGGGACTGTGCGGTCGCCCAAAATCCTTCAAAACAAGAACAAAAGCTTTCAGATAGGTGTGCGGTCGCCCAGACACTTTTGGGCGGTCGCACAAAGCTCTGGCCTGCCGGAAATCGGGAAGAACAACCTGGGTTCTTCCATTTTTAACCCAACACACATTTCAACCCAAAATCCAACCTTCTAACTAGCATACTAATGTACCAACACAACTAATAAGTCTAAAAAGACTCATACAACAACATTTAACAACCAAAATCAAGAATCAAACCCAACATTCATAAATAACCATTTTTGACCAAAAATCCAAATAAATTCCAAATAAATTGCAACCTCATCCAAACTTCAAATATAACAACAAAAGCATTATATGAACATTTTATCATCAAAATGGGGGAAAAGTAACTTACTTGAATTTTCTCAAGGTTGATGGATTTCAAATATTTTTGATCCTCCGCGATCCTATCGACGATCTAAACACATTTCACGTTTTAAGAAATGAGAAATAACAAGAGGAAGAGGAAGAGAATGAGGAGAGATGAAGAGAGAAACTTACCCTTTTTCTACTTTGGAGAGAGAGAAAGAAATGGCTGGGAAGAGGGGGATGGAGGTTGAGTGAGGATGAGGGAGGTGAGGGAAGGAGTAGGGAAATGTTTTAAAAGATTTACACTTAGGCCCCCTCCACTACACAACACAAATACTACACTCCCTACTAACAATTAAGACCCAACAATGCCACACTCAACCAAATGACCCAAGTAAAAAGCTAGGCAAGAATTATTATAACTCATAAATTATTAATTAAGAAATAATTTAAATACATAATTAAGCAAATAATTAAATAATAATTATTTATCACCAATAAAATAGAGCCTAGTTTTCGGGTCGTGACATTCACTCCCCCTTAAAGAAAATTCGACCCAAATTTTAACGAGACTTACCCGAAAGACCAAATAGCTACGGATACGATAGTTCCGCCATTTCTCAAATTCCTCAATTGTCCAATCCAACCCACTACAAGGTAACCTTAAATAATGTTCACCATACCAGGACCTCTCGCACTTGACTTCCTTCAACCATAACCCCCACTACTAATTAGGATCCAAGTTCAAAATCAAGAATCTCAATTGCTCCCAACATAGTTCCCGAGATACCTCAAGTTCATCTTATGCAAAACCTTAATTACACTGCAAAAGTGCATTCATACGCCAAACGCATACTTGATATTACTTCCCAGAAGTTCACAACCTTAAACCATCTCGAGTTTAATCGACTCTTAAACTACAAAAGCTAAATAATTTTCATTCCCATAATATTCATCGAGGTGATCATGTCTCTAAGGATTACCATTTTAGTGCCTCCACTTAAGCTAGCACTTAAACTAAGAGTACAATATAAATTCCAAAATTTTTAATACAAAAAGTCCACTTAAACCTATGTTATAATCTCATCCCTTCATTAACCCGATCCTTGAAAGTCTAAACAGTTCCATATATTCAATAGTCCGCAAAACTATCCAAATTTATCTTCAAAGATTTTCTCTAATTCTCATTCAGGTCCATAATCCGTGCTCATATGCCCAACGGAAATCAACAAATTCTAAGTCCTCAATAGCTAAGCCAAGCTAATCTTTCACGCATACATTTATTAACCTAATGACACTTAGGCTCAATAGCACTACCATCATAATAACCCAATTAGCTAGAGACGTTCCAACTGACCCAATACCAATTCATGATATTCCTTAATTATGGCCCAGTATTTATACTCCACTTCCTTTACATACCCACGATCCAATTCGGGAAACGCCACCAAGAAGGGATTTAGAACCATAGAACTACTATCTAACCAAAATTTCAAAGGTCTTTAACATAGATTGAGAAATTATCACTCTCCCAAAACGTACTTAGTCCTTTCTAACTTAACACGCTTATCACCCTTAATGACAATAACTCCTACAACAACTCATCGTCCATAACAAATCGTACCACACAATGCAATTTAACCCCAAGCTTCTCCTCAAACACTAGGTACTAATCGGAAGCAAATGAAAATCTTACGAATGATAAATACACCCAACAAATCGACCGAAACTAAATACTCGGATTTCAATTAAGAAAAGATAGGTATAGCTCTACTCAGGGAACGGCCTCAAACAGTTTTAAGAAATTAGGAATGGAGAATATAACAATCCCTCTACAACAATCGACTAAAGCAAGAGTAACATCAAAATCTTGTAATAGCAACATGGCTAATTTAGCAAGTAAAACATATCCATACTTAAGCACATCATAAGCACATAAGACTTCATCAGATACCCTAAACCCCTCCATAGGAGTAGACACCTACTACACATAAGTCAAAGACTCAAAAGAAATAAATGCAACTAAATGCACATAAACATGAGAATGCAATGATCCTAAAATGCACGCGCTCGCTCTCTCGACATAAATTAATACCTCCTGAAACTGATGAATCACCCGTCGAGTGCTGATTGATTGCCACTACTCTACCTGAAACCTTGGGCTTCCCCGAAGCATCCCTCTTCTGACCCTGTGGTATTCCAGTTCCTGTCCCCGATGGCTGAACTCTAAACCTCGGACAATCTTTAACGAAGTGTCCCAACTGACCACACTTCACACATTTTCCTTGCTTCTTCCAACACTTGTCTTCTGAGTGTCCTTTCCTCTGACAGAAGCTGCAGACTTTCCCACTTCGTGTCCCCTTATTAGAACCTTGATTTCCTACTATTGGTTGCCCTTGAAGTTGCCCTCTGAATCGAGTTTGCACTCCAGAATTACCTCTGTTATCCGAATGTTGCTGTTGTGACTTACTCTGCCCTCCTTACTTACCCGGGTTAACCATCTCAGTCTTCCTTTTGTGTTCCCCAATATCCTGCTCAATCAAGTAGGCTCGATCCACCGCATCCTGAAAAGGTTGAATTCTTTGGGCTAAAAGTTGAGTCCTAATAGCTGTCTTCAAACCCCTGATCAATCTCATCGCTTTCTGCTCCTCGGTCCGCACAAGGTAGTCACAACACCTGGCTAATTCTGCGAACTTAGCCGAGTACTGTGCTACTGACATCATGCCTTGCTCCAAGCTGAGGAACTCGATCTCCTTCCGGTTTTGATTCACTAGAAAGATAAAATGATCCTTGAATTTCCTCACGAACCACTCCCAAGGATATGGTACAAGGGTCGCATCCCAACTGGTCTTCAGTGCCTTCCACCAATGTTCCGCAGCCCCCACGAGCTTATAAGCTGCAAACAGAACCCTATCTTCATTAGTGCAACCAAAGACATCGTAGATTTTCTCCATCGATTCTATCCATAGCTCGGCTTTCTTCACATCCGGCTCACCGTCGTACTCACTTGGTTTCAACTTTAAGAACTGCTCCAACCCATATCGCGGAGGTGCAACATGTTCCTCTCTCGGCCCTTGGTCATGAATTGATTTCGCGGCCGCTTCAAACCTGTCCTGAAACATTGCACGGTTTTCTTCCCTTAGACTAATAAGATTCTGAGTCCCACTGATGCCTTCACCAGCTCTTCTTCTAGCCATTTAGAACAAATACCTGCATAAAACATCAACCGTTACTCACTCCGAACACAACTACCCTCCTAGGTCATTCTAGTCCACCTATACTTATACATAGAGCTAAACCATAGCTCTGATACCAACTGTCGCGACCCCGAACCCCGCGGGCCCGAGACCGTGATCTGGACGTCGACTTAAAACTAAAACTCTAAAATATAGAAGTTGAAAATTCCATTTTGAACCAAAAGATGATAATATTAGGTTTTACAAATCCAAGTTTAACTCAGCAACTTACAACTAACATAAGATCCACGGCTTATACCCAAAAGAGTAAAATATACAATTCTTAATAACGTCAATAATGGTAACACTATCCCCAAAAGGTTATACATTTAAATAATGCAAACCGATCAAACAACCTGCCCAAAATCTCAATCCTCTCGACGCCCTCCTCGATCCACGAATCCTAATCCTTTTCCTCCTGGGGGGGGGGGTTAAGGAAAACAATTTGAAACAAGAAACGGGGTGAGAATAAATCTCAGTAAGTTACTAATGCAACTACATGACATGCTAATGTGCAATGACCAATAGCAATTAACATAAGACAGATAGCAGCGGAATAATAAGTGATATGCTGTCAAACAGTAATATACAATAATCTATCATATAAATAAACATATAACAACAAATGAGAGGCTCCCTATTGCCAACCATCCCATACCGGTTGGAAATAACGACCATCATCATCATGCAACACATAAAGCTGGAATAAACACTCATAGGTGGATACATAGCCAAGGTTTCACCCAACTGAAGGAACCAAATAAAGGTCGCTGCGCAGCTTCAATAATCAACCATCAATATCTTCATAATAGCATGAAAGCTGGAGAGAAATCCCCGGTCAAAAGCGACCAATCAACCCATCAATCAAACAAACCATCTTCATAGTAGCATAAAAGCTGAAGAGAAACCGGTACCGGAACCAATAACCAAAAGAAGTGTCACAAAGGACGGGAGACATGCCACAAAGTCATGCTCCAAGTAAAGCTAAAATGCACACAAAGGAGCTAGCTCTTCTCACATCCAAGGCCAATCTGGAGGAGGGTAATAATGGGGCAAAACAATGGTCAACATCATAATGGACTTGGCTGTGCCATCATAATGTTTCGCATCGCCCAAACACACACAAAATACCAGCTGGACTTTCAAGTAAGGCTAAGTAATAAAATACTAGCACAATAAACAACCATTGATTCCAAAGTAGGGAATCATACCAATTAATCACCATAAAAGATGCAAACGATTACTCAAGAAGAGTTCAACAACAATAGCACAAGGAGTTTCTCATAAAAGAGTCCAACAACATTTACCATTAAAACATAATGATTCCAAGATAAGACACGTACCAAATACATCCTAAATATGATACCTACAAGTTAATCATAAAGAGCACAACCCAAACGGTCGCTCACCAATGGCACAATGACTATTACCAAAATGATCATAAACATTTACTCAAAAGATATACTAGGACTATGAACTCAACCATCTCATCACACCTGGAATTCCAAATAAGAAATCCGAATGAATACATCTTAAGGTTAATCAAACCGTAGGTACCCAATTGCCCATCACGCTTTACCTCCGTTCATAACGAACCCATTCTAAACACCCCAAACGAATCCAAAAGGTTACACTTATTAGAACATGATCACGAACACATCATAAGATGCCCAAACATATACCAAATGATCATCACAAAGATAAGTCAAACCAACAATACCTCAATAAGATGTTCCAAAGTCCCAATTAACACTTAATTAATTTCAAACACAAACTTGATCACAGAGGACCCAATTCTATCACTAGAGTGTACTACAATGTTCACTAAGGTCGACTAGAAGGACACCCAAGGTTTGGATCAAAACGCATTCTTCAATCACACACAATTAACAAATGTAAACTTTCAGGGGTTCTGTGCGGCCGCCCAAAAGGGACTGTGCGGTCGCCCAAAATCCTTCAAAACAAGAACAAAAGCTTTCAGATAGGTGTGCGGTCGCCCAGACACTTTTGGGCGGTCGCACAAAGCTCAGGCCTGCCGGAAATCGGGAAGAACAACCTGGGTTCTTCCATTTTTAACCCAACACACATTTCAACCCAAAATCCAACCTTTTAACTAGCATACTAATGTACCAACACAACTAATAAGTCTAAAAAGACTTATACAACAACATTTAACAACCAAAATCAAGAATCAAACCCAACATTCATAAATCACCATTTTTGACCAAAAATCCAAATAAATTCCAAATAAATTGCAACCTCATCCAAACTTCAAATATAACAACAAAAGCATTATATGAACATTTTATCATCAAAATGGGGGAAAAGTAACTTACTTGAATTTTCTCAAGGTTGATGGATTTCAAATATTTTTGATCCTCCACGATCCTATCGACGATCTAAACACATTTCACGTTTTAAGAAATGAGAAATAACAAGAGGAAGAGGAAGAAAATGAGGAGAGATAAAGAGAGAAACTTACCCTTTTTCTAATTTGGAGAGAGAGAAAGAAATGGTTGGGAAGAGGGGGATGGAGGTTGAGTGAGGATGAGGGAGGTGAGGGAAGGAGTAGGGAAATGTTTTAAAAGATTTACACTTAGGCCCCCTCCACTACACAACATAAATACTACACTCCCTACTAACAATTAAGACCCAACAATGCCACACTCAACCAAATGACCCAAATAAAAAGCTAGGCAAGAATTATTATAACTCATAAATTATTAATTAAGAAATAATTTAAATACATAATTAAGCAAATAATTAAATAATAATTATTTATCACCAATAAAATAGAGCCTAGTTTTCGGGTCGTGACAAACATAGACTAGGTTCTATGTAATTTTATTTTTTTTTGTTTTTGCGCAAAGTACTTCTTTTTGTGCGCATTTTTTGTTTTTTCTTATTCAAACTTGTAATCTGCAACTCTTTACATTTCAAGTTTTAATGAGAAAAATCGCATCATGTGTTTCCAAAACCTTGTTCAATTCAAACTCTTTGTTTGTGGAACAATGATTGCATTATTTCAACCTATGCCCATAATCTTAACTGTTCATATCTTTATCGCATAATGTTTAAACATTCAGTTTAAACGCATACTTAAAACTAAAACTCATATCATTTGTATGCGCTGAATGATACTTCTGTCTTTCCCTTTTTGTAAGCTAATCTTTTGGGTAGACTAGAAATCTATGACATTGGCGAGTGTGTGCATTGACTTGAGGCATGATTTGCTATTCATATCTTTATGGACATGTTATTATCAAGTACAATGAATTGCCTTTGTTATAGTAGGTAATGGCATCAATCATTTAGGGGGAGATTGTTGGGTATGCTTACTTCTTAACCCTCCTATTCTTGTTAGAATTGATTGATACCATCACCTATAAGTTTTTTATAGACTTTAGGACCCTATGTAAGAAGTTTTATAACTTCAATTTTTAGCTTAGTCCATTTTATTGTATAGACTTAGATCACAGGACTTGAAGCGGAAAGGAATGAAGATCCAAGTGTCAGTGGTTACTGCGCAGGACTTCGCTGCGCAGGACACCACTGGGCAGGAATATCCTGCGCAGCATTCTTCCTCAGTTCAATCCTTTCAGATCACCTAACTTGGAAAAATGCTTTGAAGATGTACGCTTTTAAGAGTGTTAAGGTGTGCAGAAACGACAAAACAAGCACACTTAGCAGATCCAACGGTGGAGACGCGCTCAAAAGATATATTTCAAATGAAGACAGCTGTCAACCTTCTAGAAGAAGCTTTTTGAATTTGGTCTTCATGCTCAGTCTCCAACGGCTCTATATACCTGCGCACCAATCATATTGTGCCAGGTCATCAACTTTGATTAGAGCTCCAACGGCTATAAAGGACACCTGCGCACCAATCATATTGTTCCAGCTCATCGTCCTTGCTCAGAGCTCCAACGGCTATATTCAAGCTCTCAGCTATAAATAAGGCAGCTCATCTTCATTTCCAAGTTGCTAGAGTTTGTGCTTTATAAGATCCTTGAAGTTCTGAAGATTGCTACTTACTATTCACAGATTCAAGATCAACCTTCAACCTTCATACCTTCAAACTCCTGCCCAGATCCTAAGCCTTAAATCACCAGAATTCTTCGTGCTCTTCATCTCATAGATTCATAGAGCCCAGAATTTCTGAACACACACACACCTCTTGAAGCTTTGATCATCTAGATCTTTCTTCTTGAGATACACCGGTTTAGTCTAGGATTTGCTCTTCATAGATTATAGATCTTTGAGATAGTTGTGTTTCATTGTTGTATCTTGTAACTCTCTCATATAATAAGATCCCCTTTAGAAAATCCAAGACTAACCATCTTGATAGAGGACGTAGATCTTTCATCGATCGAACCTCTCCAAATAGCTTGTTCTTTAATCTCGCTATTTACTTTCTGCTAATCATTCCTGAATTACTGCTTTGTTTGATCTTATCAGATTGCTTCTATTGCCGCTGTGTTTGTTATTGCTTATTGCCTTAGAACATTTTATCCAACTCTCTAAGCCAAAACTTAGCGCGTGCGTTTTCCTCCTTACGCAGCTTTTTACTGCGCAGGTGCTGCTTAAAACTTCCGCTGTGCATTTCACACTCTCACTGCGCGCTATACTTAGCTTATTTGAAAACTGTGCGCATAAGCCACTGATTTGCAAAAGGGTTTGAAAAGAATTTTAAAAACACTATTCACCCCCCCTCTAGCATTTTTCATACCCTTGTTGTCCCTTTGGGACCAACAGTCATAATGGCTTGCTAGAGTCCGCTTATGATTTACGAGGTCTGCGGACTCGTTGCCAACATAGTATAATCCTATTGGGTCACACACGCAGAACGGATCTTACTTGGCACGAAAAACGAGAAAAACTGGGAAGTAGAAAAACCAGCCGTACGGATGGTTTGGACTAGCCGTACGGATGGTTTGTCCGCTGACGAGTTTTTGTCAGATTTCTTTCTGGGAAAGGAATCCTTTAACCTAATGGAATTAGGTTTCTCCCAATTTACATTATGTGTTCTCTTCAGCCGGAAACTAAGCCTTAGGCATTGATTTTGGAAATCAACAAGAGTTTCTTGGAGAGAGAAAAACACATATTATACTTAGGTTATTGGGGTTTGATTTTTGCTCATCATCAAACCATAATAATCAAAGGGAGATTGAAGAATGGTTCTTCAACCATGTTTTTAAAGCCTAAGGATCTAGCAGTCAAATCAAGAAGCGTTCTTGAGTCCGTTCGATGTGTGGATACCGATGGAGGGTGTTTGCTTTAACACCTTAATGTCCGTGTTCATGGATTCGATCTTCAAGGGTATGTTTCTTTCATCTTGTATTTAATTTAATCAACATGCACAGATCCGGGCTCTTAGGTGTTTGATTTTATCTGTTTATTCCGCTGCGCATGATGCATCAAAAACCCAACAGTGGTATCAGAGCCCCGTTCATTGTTGATTATTTTAGTATATCATGTTGAAATTGTTTAATTCGATTATATAATATCTACATGATAATTAGATAAATGTGTGATTTGAGTTTTATATATAAGATATAAAGGTTTATGAGCATGAACATGGGGATTATGTGATTATTATATTGATTTGATCTATATGAATAATTGCATATTGGGATTATCAATAAATAATTGGATTATGTGTATTGATAATTTAGATCTAATTTATATATATAATAAATTCTTTATTCATGATATTGATTAGATCTAATTAAATTCGTAATCTGTAAATTCATGTTTCTGTAATCTGATTATGTACAAACATGATATTGGATTTGGTCGAATTTCTGAAATTCTGAAAAACCTGGAAATCTGGGATCCTACCAATAGATCCGTACGGATGGTTTGGGTGATGCCAAATTGATCCGTACGGGTAGTTTGGAAATTCTCAGATTTGATTTTGTTTTCTGGTGTTCAGATTATTCTGTAAATTGTTTACAGAATTCGAATCTGAAAACTGGAAACTGCTTTCAGACGGCTGGTTTTCGAAACCGTGTTTCCTGAAACAGTTTTCGGCCGAAGAATTCAAAAGGAATTGCAGAAATCAGAGTTCTAAAAGGTTTAGAACTGCTGTAATCTGTGAGATTAAGAGACAATGAAAGATCTTGAAACAAGTATCCAATCTATACGGAATGTGGATGCCTTTTGGCTTAGTTTCGACCGTATAGAGAAGTTGCTTGGTTTCTTGATCTTAGCACGGAAATGTGGATGCCTTTTGGCTTAGTTTCGGCCATGGGGTTTGTGCTTTCAATTTCAAGATGCTCTGCGAATACAGTTTCAGAATTCTGAAGAGTTCAGAGTTTATGTGACGTGTATGAAAGAGCTGTACGGATAAATCTGGATGCTTCCAGAAACATCCGTACGGATGGTTTGGGCATTACTGATTCTGATCTGTTTCAGACGGCAGGTTTTGGAAACCGTGTTTCCTGAAACAGATTTAAGTTCAGAAGTCCAAACTGTTAATGAGATCAGAAACTTAAAGGAGTTTAAGATTGGCGTAATCTCAAAGTTTCAGAATTACCCCTATACAAAGTGCAAATCATTTGCAAGAGAAGGAAACTAAATTTGGATTAATTCATTGCATTGACCAATGGCAGGCTTACGCCTTGTTTCTGGGAATGCGAATGAAATATCCAATCTGTAAATTGTTTACAGATAATTTAGATCCCGTCCCCATTATGTTGCTTCATAATTAAATCACAAGATTTTGCTTCTGTTAATTAATTGGATTAGTTAACATGATTATGCAAAGATTATATTATATTATGACATAATTAAATATATGATGCATATCTCTAAGAAAATAAACCTTCTTAAAAACTTAAGTCATGTGCCAATCCATTATTAAACACTTGTGAGTACACCGGGTATTTTTATGTGGGCTCTGCCAAAGCGAGGTGCATTAATTCTATCAGTGTATGAGCAAGATGAGGAATGAGAGTTTCCTATACGTTTAACGTGGTTTGACTTAATTAGGCTATCAAAAGACAAAGTTTTGGGCCTAAGGCACAAGATGAGATTAAAACATGTCCGACATAAGATGTCTAACAAATCTCATAAAGGATCTAAGAATCATATATGATATGATTGACAAAGAGTTGTCTACCTAATTAATTTAATTTTGAGCAGTATCGCCAAAGCGGACTTGAAATTAAATTAAAGTTGGATCTTAGCCTACTTAAATTATATTATACAATTGTTGTATTTGAAGGTGTATAATTTAGTGGGAGTATTTATGAAATACATTATATGTCTCTAAATGATAATGGTATGAAATATATGTGTATATTTATTTGCATATTTTAGAATGTCTTAAACTATAATCATGTATAATTACTGCAATTGACCCCACTTTAAGAAGAATAAGATTAACTTCCATGACCTAGTCATGAGCTTAAGAATTGTTCTAAAGCAAGATCGGAAGTTATGAATTCTTAATAAATCATATTCCTAAGAAACCTTATGCCTTAAGGGTGGACAAATACATTGATTAGAAACATGTGGATGATTCTATAGATGTCAACTGTCCTACGTCTTGCTACCATATGTTTAGAACTTTAGAAGTATCTGAAACACATGGATGCTTATTTGATAAGCAATCACGTAGGAAGCGTTCCTACAAGCAAGAAAAGCAAGAAGAGTTTGAGTTTGACTAGAGCCTAACATTCATGCGATGACTGAAAGGTATATTAGTAAGCTCTCGTGTTTCGAACATGGAGAGACATATTAATTACCTTAGATGGCTCGGTAATCAAGTTAGTTTGGAACTAACAACGGATTTGATATTGATCCATGAGCGACATTTGATGTTTAAAATGCTATGTCTTAATATCAAATGGAAACATTCTAAAACTCTAAAGGTTAATAAGGACAAGGATTTAAGATAAAGGCAAGACAAAAGTTGTCAAGCCTAAAAGAAATATTTGTGGCAAAACCTAAAATCCAAAGAATGTAATTTGTACATTGGCAATAGGATTGACCATTGGTGAAATTACAATTTGAATTAAAAGATCAAAAGGAAAGGTAGTTGGACTACCACTTCAAGTATTTATGTTAAAATTCTACTTGTAAGGGTAAAGATTAACCTATGTGGCAATAATGATGCAATGGTTGCAACATTAGTCATAGGAACTTGCGAAGTGTCTTTATCTAATAAGTTCATATTTGTTTTGAACAAATGGTGCTATGTTCTTATTTTAAGTAGAAATATTATTTTGGTTTCTTCATTAGAAGATTATGGATATTTCTTATTTCGAATAAGAAAGTGTTCCATTAAATATGATTTGCCTTATTGTATTGCTAATCATATAATGGGACTTAATATCCTTATCTTGGAAGAACAAAATAATGAGCATAACGTAAATAATGGAAATCTGAATATAAGGATGTAATCGTTATATTCTCAAAAAGCATTAATGTCTATATCAAATGATAAGAAACACATATCTAAAATTCCATGGGACAGACTTTTAAATTCATATGATTTCTAATCATGTGATAGATGTGAATATTAGAAATTGATCAAGATATCTTTTACTAATAGTAGTAAAAGGAGGTACTCTTTTGAACTTATACATTTTGATGTATGTAGTTTATTAAAGTAACAATGCTTAAAAGGATTTCAACACCTCATGGCAAAAGTATTGATGTACTCTGATTAAATCAAAGTAATGAATATTTGAACCTTGGACTCGATGAGAATTCTGCAGAAAGTCTGCAATTTAAGAAAAACAGAATCTGGAAACAGCAGCCGTTTGGATGATGTTCCAAAAGTTTACAGATTGTCTGTAAAACACAGTTTTTCGTCTCATAACAAGTCAAACTGATCTTTAATTATCCTTCTGGATTTAGTGCTGGAAACAGCTGCGATTACACTAAATTGAGATTCGTCTAAGTAGGTTCGTTATACCATATAAGATATGGAATGAAAGAAAACTTGGTTTGTCTTTCATAAAGATTTGTGATATGATACTTTTGAGAAATTTTTTGTCTTGGACAAAATCACACCTAAATCTAATAAATGTATTTTATGGGATATCTTAATGATATTAATTTTACACCCTTTAGAGTACAAATCGTTTGTCACTCTAAATAGCACTTTCTAGATAAATCGTTTATCTCTAAAGAACTAGTGGGAGTAAAATGTATCTCGAAGAGTTCGAGACCCAAAAATGACATGGAACCTAAGATGGAGATTGAACAAAGTTTCACAAGGAGTTGTAGAAATTCGTTCAAGTATACACAAGAAATTTGCATAACTGATAGGATACTATCTATAACAAGAAATATTGATTTCTCGTAATAGAAAGTAATAGGGAAGATATCATTGCGAATGATTGACCTATTACCTATCAAGATGCAAAGTTCGCTCCGGATTTAGATCAATGACTTGGAGTCATAAAATCTAAAAGTGTATATTGATTAAGCAAGACTAATTGAGAAAAGTTAATTCATAATGTCGATTATGATGAAACTTCATCACCGTAGTCATGCTTAATGTGTCTTGGAATTCTAATTGTCATGACTTCATATTTCGAATATGTAATATGACAGATGGATGTCAAAACTATATTCCTTAACAGGAACATACATTAGGATGTGTTTGATACAATCTAAAAGTTTTGATTGATCCATAAAATTCTAATAAAATATGCAAGTTGCAGAAATTCATGAGATGGATTGAAGCAAACTATTTAGAGTGAAATTTCATTTTGATGTAGTATTCAAAGAGTTTGAATTCATCAGGATTGAGACTTGTGATTACAATAAATTTAGTGGGAGCGTAATTTTATTCATAGTCTAATATATATATGGTTGATATATAAATCATTTTGAAAGAGTTTCTAAATGAAAGACTTGGATAAAAGCCACCTATATCATTGGAATTTAGATTTATGAACATAAGTCTAAAACGTTGTTGGTTAAGTCAAAGTACTAATATTGCCAATATAGTGAAAGGTTCACTATGCAAGACTCTTGGAGAGGTCACTTGCAAAAGTCTAATGGCATTAATCTTTGCAAGATTAGTCTTACTGGAAGACTAATGAGCAAGAGTACATGATTAGGATTCCATATTGCTTCGGCAATGGATCTATCATGTAAGCCATGTGTAATGTACTAAGACGGACGTCTCTCATATACTTATGATTTGAGGATAATACCAATCGGATCCTAGTGAGAGTCACTAGTTAAGAAACACTCTTATGTTCTCTAAAAGGAACTAAAGAATGCGTTCTTGATCTTTGATGGAGTATAAAATGATCCTGTAAATAGTTACAAAGATGCATTCTTACGAGCCATCAAAGATAAATATTGCAGTATAAATACATGTCTAAGTTTAATAGTGGTGTT
Source organism: Campanula takesimana (assembly GCA_026119855.1). Taxonomy (NCBI): domain Eukaryota; kingdom Viridiplantae; phylum Streptophyta; class Magnoliopsida; order Asterales; family Campanulaceae; genus Campanula; species Campanula takesimana. Next base: position 2,657 of record JAOWBW010002554.1, on the reverse strand, counting down.
AGAAGAGTTCTAAGTATACCATTAATATTCTACAAAAGGTTAAGTATCTAGTGGCATGAGATGCTACTAGAAAAATGTTAAGATTAAGATTCTAATTAGTAAACTAGAAATCGTTTCTAGTGTCACTAATTTAATGTACCTTCATTGTGTCAATAATCATTATTACACAAGTCAAGGGACTAATATCTTATCTAAACACATATACTCAGACGTTTCTATCTTACTCGAGAAATCGTCAAAGATGGGAGATGTCAAAATATGCAAAATACCTATGATAATAACAAGGATAATTATCCTACGTAAGCTCGTTTGCAATTATGATGGAGATCATAACTAAGCTCAATAGGTATTGGATACACTTTGATCGGGCCTAGTGCAAGTGGGAGATTGTTGGATATTATGCCCTAGGCCCTTGAGAAAGGCCTATGCGTTATATCATAGCTTCATTGTTATAGAGATAACAAACCCGATTATTGTATCTTTTGCATGTTTATTATAATAATCATTGTCCCCAGCACTTATGAAGGGCTAGCATGAGTTTGATTGGATAATCATATGATGATTATAGCGCATAGGGATACGGATTAAACTTGTGGGTACATGTTGGAGAACAAGTACTGGATAGGACCCGTTATGAGATTTATGTCATGGTCAAATGTCATAATTAAATCTCATAATAGTTATATCATTCATCCTTAGACCTGAGATTATCATAGTCTTTCACATGATGAACATTATGTTTGACGTACTCAAACGCTACCCCTAACCGGGTGGCTATAAAGGCTACGATTGGCATAATCGGATTCCTGTAGGGAAGAATGATAAGTCAAGATGGGATTTGTCCCTCTCTCAAGAGAGATATCAGCTTGGCCACTCGATGAGTGAGATTGATAAAAGTGTACGGCCGTACCTAAATAAATTGAAGCGTTCAATGTTATTTGCTCATATCAATCTACTCGGGATCGAGAAAGCATTGGACAACATAATTGACATGGACCATGACTTATGTCCAATATGATATCGCGTGAACAAAGGGATTATGATAGTTCTATAAGGTAACTTTGGGCTTTCAAAGTTATACTATTTGGGTAGTCATAATGGCTTGCTAGAGTCCGCTTATGATTTACGAGGTCTGCGGACTCGTTGCCAACATAGTATAATCTTATTGGGTCACACACGCAGAACCGATCTTACTTGGCACGAAAAACGAGAAAACTGGGAAGTGGAAAAACCAGCCGTACGGATGGTTTGGACTAGCCGTAGCGTATGGTTTGTCCGCTGACGATTTTTGTCAGATTTCTTTCTGGGAAAGGAATCCTTTAACCTAATGGAATTAGGTTTCTCCCAGTTTACATTCTGTGTTCTCTTCAGCTGGAAACTAAGCCTTAGGCATTGATTTTGGAAATCAACAAGAGTTTCTTGGAGAGAGAAAAACACATATTATACTAGGTTATTGTGGGTTTGATTTTTGCTCATCATCAAACCATAATAATCAAGGGAGATTGAAGAATGGTTCTTCAACCATGTTTTTTAAAGCCTAAGGATCTAGCAGTCAAATCAAGAAGCGTTCTTGAGTCCGTTCGATGTATGGATACCGATGGAGGGTGTTTGCTTTAACACATTAAAGTCCGTGTTCATGGATTCGATCTTCAAGGGTATGTTTCTTTTCTCTTTCTTGTATTTAATTTAATCAACATGCACGGATCTGGGCTCTTGGGTGTTTGATTTTATCCGTTTATTCTGCTGCGCATGATGCATCAAAAACCCAACAGGGACCAAGATGGATAGGCCCTTACATAGTCAAGAAAGTCTTCTCCGGAGGAGCGGCACAACTCGCAGACCTAGATGGAGATCAACTGCCGAAGCCCGTCAACATGGACAAGCTGAAGAAGTACTACTCATAGCTCCGTCCCCTATTTCAAACAAAAAGAGGCTCGCTAGGTTGAAAACTCGTAAGGGAAGCCTAGGCAAAAATTAGAGCAGAGAGCACGAGGAAAAGAAGCCGCTAGATTGAAAACCTGCAAGGGCGGTCTAGGCAAAAATACAGGGTGTGCATAAAAATAAAATAAAATAATATATATTATATATATATAATATATATATATATATATATATATAGGGGAACAGTCTCGTACTAGACACCTATGTCTCGTACGAGACATGTCAGTCAGCAGACATAATTTTCTCTTTCTTAAACAAGAACTACGATGACCTGAGCTCCTTATTTAATTGATGTAAAAAGAAGAACGTAGGAAGCCTTTTGGTCCGGTCTATTCAATAAATAAAATCAAAATCTTGTCTTCTTATTAATTGAATGCATTTCAAGAAAGCAATAAGAAAATTTCTAACATGAATACAACTTGCAAAAGAAAAATAAATAAAATACTAAAAATCTAAATCAGTGGTCTATCTATTGAAATCTCTCGATACTCCTAAGGATCTATTTCTTCCTTGACTTAGTAGGGGCTTGACCATGGTCCGCCTTGTCACCCCTCTTCCTCTTGAACCAAGGTATCTCGAAACCAGGAGGACATCAAGTCGATTGAACACCGAGGGAGGCAATCATGCAAACACGTGAGGCCTATCTAGAGCTTGAAATTTACCAGGAAGTCCGTTCGCCCTCTTCTCATAAAAGTCACTATCCATAAAGTCTTGAG
>JAOWBW010002553.1:0-69805 GCA_026119855.1 Campanula takesimana | reverse complement strand
TTCTTCATCAAGTTTTTCAATCCGAAGGACCTAGCAGTCAAGTTTAAGAATTGTTCTTGAATTCGTTTGAAGTGTGGATCACCAGTAGAGGGTGCTCTTCTTAGCATCTAAATCCAGGGCTTCATATTTCGATCTACAAGGGTTAGTTTCTATCATCTCTTCATATTATGAATTATTGAACATAACGGTCTAGGCTTTTGGGTTTTTCATGTGATGTCTTCTGCTGCGCATGATTGCACGAAACACAACATTTTTACACATCTCTTAGTGTAAAAACAAGTTTCTCATAAGATTAACTCTTAAGGAATAAAGCAGCTAAGACCATTTACAATGGTTTCAACACTCATTTTCATTCAACACCCACTTTATCATTTCACATCATCTTCTCTCTTCCACCTAATAATTCAACACTCATTCAACTTTTACACCCTACAATGGTTTTGTTTAATCCCCCAATCAACACCCTTCAAACTCATCATCCTATACCCCACCACTTAAAATGTATTTATATTCTTTTTTTTATGATTAGTAAAATAATAATATAATAATAGCAATTATAAAAAATACTTCACACTTAATTAATTTTTGTAATTGCATTAAATTAATTCCGAGAAAGATAAAAAGAGGGTTTTTTTACTTGAATTTTGAGTGTTGAAATGATTATTATTGGGATCCATTTCACTAAAAAGATGTTTTTTTTTGGTGTCCAAATACAATGAAACTTGCATCTATTTATAGGAATTTTTTAATGAATTTTGGTGTAAAAAAAATCATTTACTGTCAAATTGTCAAATAATTGGGATGAAAATTTAATCCAAAATCTGATTGACCAATCATGTGCTGCCAAGTGTCATAACTAGAAAGAAAAAAAAAAAGGCTGGCCTACTGCACGCGACGCGCCTCTGTCGGCGCTTGGCGTGCACGAGCCATGAAGGCCCAATGATGAGGCGCCATGTGGCAGTTTCGGCGGCCCACAAATCCCATTCAACCGTGTTGAATTTATTCAACACAACTCCCATTCAACACCCCTTTCAACTCCCATTGCACCCATTAAACAACCCCCCCCCCCCCCCCCCCCGCCACTATGTTTAATTCTCATTCAACACCCCATTAATCTAACATTGTAGATGGTCTAAGAAGCTTAAACTGGGATATACCAAAAAGGAAATTAAGAACCTTAAACTGCGACGGAAGGAGTAATTATTTTTATTTTTTTAATAGAAAAAACCGATAATTCTTTTGATCTGAAAGGAAGTAAAACATATTTTTGAGAAATTAACAAGTTATTTAAAGAAAAAGAAATTAACAGGTTAATCAAATACTTGTTCTGGCCCCTATTGAAATGTTTGTGAGACCCTTATTTGGTTGTATATCATTTTCCCTGTTAATGCCCAGAGTAATTGGGAAAGCAACTTAGTCTAGTACTCCCACTGTATTCCATAACAATTTTTGCACTTTAATACATACTCCCTCCGTCTCAGACTAAAAGTCCTACTTCCATTTTGGTACGTCCCAGATTAAGAGTCTTATTCCTAAAATGACAAAGAATCTTTACTATTCACCCTACTCATTCTCTCTCCTATTTTACTTTTATACTCACAACACCAATCAATTCACTATTCTCTCTCACTCATTCTCTCTCCTACTTTACTTTTACACTCATAACATTTACATCACTTCCAATATTTATTAATAAGCGTGCAAATGAGGGGTAAGACTCTTAATCCGGACGACGGAGGGAGTAATAATTTTGATAATAATTTTACTTTTATTTAATTATTTTAATGAAAATTTTAAAAATCATTATTGATATAATTTACAATGAAGTATTAATTAACATTTTTTATAATTTTATGAAGATAATTAAATTAATAATATTATTACTTAATAATATTATAAAAAATGGCGACATTTATTCTGAGACTGGCTCGTAAAATCTTCATCAAAATCTTTGTTTTTGCTCCAACATTAATTTACAAGAATGTACTGTACATACATTATCTTCTTAGTCTGGGTCGGCCGAGAAAAGAGGTTGAATTAAATCCTTAACTAAATCTTACCACTTATTTACTTAATAATGTCAAATAAGCATCCATAAAACATACTCCCTCCGTTCCAAAGTAAGAGTTTTACTTTCTATTTTGGTACGTCACAGAGTAAGAGTCTCTTTCCTAAAATGTCAAAAAATCTTTACTATTTATGACGCACATTCTCTCTCCTACTTTACTTTTATACTCACAACACCAATCAACTTACTGTTACCTCCCGCTCATTCTCTCTATTACTTTACTTTTACACTCAGAACACTTACTTTACTTCTATCATTTTTTAATCTCCATACAAATGAAAGGTATGACTCTTATTCCGAGACTTAATTGTTTATTATGGAATCAAATCAAAGCAAACTGTAGAGAATTATTCCTAAAATCCAAATTCACCTTGTCACGCTTTTATGGACTGAAGCTAACTCAACAATGTACTAAATCTCAAGCGAACGTGAATGACATGATTTTTAAGACTTTCTTAAGCCACCTATATAATTTGAGTTTAACGTTATACATGTCGTAATTCCCGACATTTTAGCTACTACCTCTATCCCTAAATGAATGTTTAAATTTGAGTGTGTTTTGAGGGAAACTAGTTCCTTCATCATAAGTTATAAAAGTCATTTTTTACCCTTAAACCCTAAACATGAAACCCTAAAATCTAAACCTAAAACCCTAAACCCTAAATATTAAGCCCTATAAAAAAAAAAACATGATTTTTTATAACTTATGGGAACTAGTTTCCCCCCCCCCCCCCCAAAAAAAAAAAATCTTCAAATTTTATTTTAAGAGACATAATTTTTTGTACTCCCTCTGTCCCGCTTTAAGGTTCTTACTTTCCTTTTTAGTCTGTCCCAATTTAAGGTTCTTACTTTGCTTTATTACCTAAAATGGAAAGTAGAACCCACTTGTCATTCTCACAACAAAAACTCTCTACCCACTTTCTCTCTCCCACTTTACATTTCATACTCACAACATTTACTTTTTTTCTAATCTCAGTGCAAAGTCAAACTAAGAAATTTAAATTGGGACGGAGGGAGTACAATTTAGTGGAAAATTCATATATAATTTTGTAATCTTCTTTACAAACATTTAATTTTTACGTATAAAGAGACCGGTGAAAAAAATATCGAAAAAAAAACATTTAGGGACAAAGTTATATTTAAAAAAGGACATTCATTTTGAAAAAAAAATCATGAAAATTGACACTATTATATTTAGAGACGGAAGCAGTAGTATTTTAATAGTACTAATCATGGATTAAGGAATCACTTGGTTACTGAAGACCTTAGCTTAAATTCATGTGCCAACGCAGACATGAATCAAGATAGAGTTAACTAAATTTTGTCTTCTAGTTTAGTTCCTTAATCATCAATTAGGTGTAAATAATTTAAGAAAACAAATGTCGGCCGCTTGTTATGGCGCAATTGCTACTACTCCGTCTGTTTCAAAATACATGTCGTTTTAGACTTCTTCATATGTTTGGACGTTAGGAATGAAGCTCTGCCTCTTACGAAATCCAGGCGAAAAACACTCCAATCGGACCACAAATGCAGTAGGAATCCCAATTTGAAAACTGTTGCGCTGAAGAGGAATTGCATTCGGGAATTTGCTGTTTTTCATTGTTCACGGCTGCTTCTCACCCACGTACCAGCCAAAAACTCTAACTAATTAACCAAATAGAAACCTAATAGACTAAGGAAAAATGGGCTAATATTTTTGGCTTTTATTAATTAAACATAAATAAAATATGGGCTTTTGTCAACTTAGGTGCGACCGAAAACTTAACATGCACAATCTCCTTATTCCATTCAACTTTATCTTGTTCATATCTTCGTTTCGGCTTAATCTCAATCTCGCACATCTTTAACTTGATCCGGCTTGAGCTTGAGCTCGATCTCGATCCATCTTATTTTCCAACTTTATGCAACTAACTTTACTTAATAATATGAAATAAGCATCCAATGAAACATATCTTAATCGTTATTATGGAATCAAATGAAACTATATAGAATAAATTCACCTTGTCACGCTTTCATGAACTGAAGCTCACTCAACTATGTACTAAACCTTATACCAACGTGCACGACATGGTTTAAAGATATTCTTAAGCTACCTAATTTTGAGTTTAACCTTATACATGTCGTAATCTCCGACATTCTAGCTACATTTTTAATAGTATTAATCATGGATTAAGGAATTAGTTAATGTAACATTTTGTCTATTTCCATATTCCTTAACAGCCATTTAGGCCTCTAAATTATTTAAGAACACAAATGTCGGCCGCTTGTCATGGCGCTTGATTGCTAGTATTATCAGACGTATTTAATACTCCATCCGTTTCATAATACATGTCGTTTTAGACTTCTTCACAAATACTCCTTCCGTTCCCGGTAAGTTGCAACATGGAAGGGGAAGAGTAAACTGTTTTTCTGCCCCTCGTACTATTGCCTCAACATCAATTTGACATTCGTACTGCTGAAACACTAAATGTATGATGCGTACTATTGATTTGGTAACAAAATCAACCAATATTCCTAACGCCAGTTAAATATTTAACGGACAAGTCCTTGTAGGAAATTGTTGACCGACAACCATGGTTATCTTCTTCCACCAACAATTCAGATTCTCCGACGACCCCACTCGTCGGATATTCTATCTTCTCCGGCTACCCTGATTTCACGGCGGACCCCACCACACCTCTGCACCTCCGCACCTCCTTCTTCTCCCCACCACGCCTCTACTTCCTTGTTCATTGGCCACGAAGAATCGAACAATCAAACTCAGATCTTCCCATCTAATTCTGGAAATCGAAAATATCAAAAACCCATATCTACATAATTTATAATCAAACACGTATTTGAAATCAAAACCGAGATTTGATGGGATTCATTTAGAGGTAATAATGGTTGAGATGTTGTCATGTTCCTCATCTTTCCCTTCCAGTCACCGATCTGGCCTAAATTTTGAGATCCTATCTTTACTCCCCAAGCTCTGTTATACGGCAACATCGGTTTCTTTAAATCCAATAGTAAATCCAGATCTACAGAAATTTATGCCCGAATTTTCGCTGCGACCTGTATCTAATGACGAATTGAACTGGGACTTTTCCATGGTATTGTTCGCTGGAATCAATGGAGTATGGAGAAAAGGCTTCTGATGTACATGTGATAGGGTGGGGTAAGAGTGAGATGGAGGATGAGTGGCGTTAATGGATGAGATGGTGGGAATGGGCGGCGCTCTTGAAGTTACGATCTGGGAAGAAGGGGAACCGATTTAGGAAGGAGGGTGGGGAATTTGGCAGGCGCTAAGATACGATCTTGAATATTTTTTTTCTCATTTGTATCCTTGTAGTTTATTTTTATCAATAAATAACCATTAAACTGATGTTGAGGCGGTCAACAATTTCCTACAAGGACTTGTCCGTTAAATATTTAACTGGCGTTAGAATATTGGTTGATTTTGTTACCAAATCAATAGTACGCATCATACATTTAGTGTTTCAGCAGTACGAATGTCAAATTAATGTTGAGGCAATAGTACGAGGGGCAGAAAAGCAGTTTACTCGGAAGGGGAAGCACAAAAATTAAGAAAGGAGAATAATGAGTGGTTGGGAGGAAGAGAGAGAATGAGTGAAGAATAATGAATGGTTGGGAGGAAGAGAGAGAATGAGTGGAGGATTATAAAAGTAATAAAAAGTTTCCTTATTTGGCATTGTTGCAACTTAAGTGAAATGCCCAAAATGGCAAATTGTTGCAACTTACCCGGAACGGAGTGAGTATTAAGAAATGCAATTAATACATATTAAAAAAGACATATGTGCCCCTAAAAGTATCCAATTACCTAGACATTTAAATGCTTATACAAGAAATAGTCCACAATTAATGAATAAAAGTATAATAGGTAAACAAGAGTAATTCATTCTTGGTAATAATAAAACGTCAAATATTTTGGAACAAAAAATTGCTCATAAAACGTCATGTATTATGAAACGGAGGGAGTACTCTCTTTGTTCCAGATTGATAGTCTTATTTTGTCTTTTTATGGTCAACAAAATAAAATTTGTCCATAATTGGTGACGATCAAATCATTCTAGTGAAATTCTAAAATATGTAATTGATAAATCATTAAATGACTTATCAATAACAATTTTTAAAATTTAATTGTAATTATTAAATTGGCACCAATTTGGTCAAAGTTTATTTTTATTAATCGTAAAAAAATCAAAATAAAACTATCTTTCTGAGATAAAGGGAGTATGTGATCACAATTTGTCAAATGCAGCAAAGTGAAACTTGAATAAGTGGGAACACTACCTTATCATTTCATTCTTTGATGACAATTATCAATTTATCATGCTTTAAGCTTGCGCAATTATAATAATTAAATTTAATTCCGTATGTAAGAAAGAGAGAGAAAAGAAAAAAAGGTTCACAATAAGTAAGAGGAAAAAGTCACGACTTTAAAAGGGTAGGTAATACTTGATTAATGAAGAAAAATAATCAATTATTTTTAAAAGGATCCTTGAATCTGCCCTAAGCCGCCCATAAGCAGCCATTAATTTTTAAATTAAAAAATGGGGAAAAAAAAAAATGGCGACAAAAAAGCAAGAGAGCGTGCGGTCACGATAATAGAGAAAATAGTCGCACGTTAAATAAACGGCCGAGGGTCGGTAGTTGGTCTTCATCCCATCTCATTTTTTTCAACAATTTCACACACCCATCCCATACACCTTTGTATCCAAGCCACTCTCTCCATTTACTAGTAGTACTAAACATTAGCCTTCCCTCATTCACTTCCAAACTCCATAACTCTAAGCTTTCTCTTTCCAAACTCTCTCTCTCTCTCTCTCTCTCTACAGTTATATATCTAACATTAGTAGTACATATGAGGACTTTATGTCCTAACATGGATTTCGAAGACGGTCTAGAGACTGTCCTCGAAATCCCCATCCCAGAAGAGTATTTCACCAATTCTAACAAGACTAGTTCTTGGCAAAACATGAAATCATGGATCAAACCACATCAACATGGCGGAGACAGATTATCATCCCCGCTTTCTGACGTTGGAGGCCGAAACGCAGAGATTCAGCTCTTGCTGGGTGTCATCGGTGCTCCTCTTATCCCTCTCCCCATCCCTTCAACTGCCATCATCCCAAAACCAAATCAAAGATCACCCCATTGTAAGTCATTTGATCAATCACACTTTTTAATTTAATTTTATTTATTCAGTTTGATTACTCTGTCTCACAATAAGTATACTACACCGTCCTTTAAAAGACTGACAAGTCAACTGCGACACTTATTATTATGAGACAGGAGAGTAATGAAACTTCTGAATGACCGAAAAGACAACACTTTTTGGCCATTCAGCCCAAACGAACAAACCCTGAGTCTGCGTACCTTCTAACTCAGCTCGATCGACATGTTGTGTAGGAGGCTTCAATGGCTAAGTACATAGTGCAACAATACATAGCGGCGGCTGGGGAGAGAAGGCTTTGAATTCAATCGACAGTATGTGCGTGGTTGGGAAGTGAAGATGGCTTCATCGGAAAATGAATAAGGCGACTAAATTTAAGAGCGTGAGAATGGGGCGGGAGAAATGGGGGATTTGTGTTGTGGCAAAAGAGGCCTGATGTATGGTCTTTGGAGCTGGTTGTGTCCGGTTACAAGATTAGTGCTGGAAGTGATGGAAATTGGCATGGAGGCAGACTCCATGGCACCATTCTCATGCTTCTCGGGGCCCACCACGTCCTCTTCGACGTTCTTTACAGGTAATATATTTCTCAGTCAACAAATGCAGATTAGTTATTTTGGTATTAGAATTTACATATTTCAACAGAATTGATCCCCTTGATTAGTGGAAGGTCGTTTTCCTCAGACTTATGAGTTGGTCTTGGCATGTGAAGTATCCGTTGAGGTTGATAGACCAAATTTTATTAGGAATATCAATCACACTTTATTTAGTTGGTGCCTACTCTAAGTTCCATGTTTGCTACACATCTTATACTGGATTTAGATTTCAACTCCCTTTAGTCATCGATTGCAATTTAAATTTCGAGATTTTATCAATGACTTTGAAATTAATTTGGTATATAAATATGTATTAATTTGTCGGATATTTAATGTGATTTTATCACTGGTTAAAAATAACTCGGTCTAAATCCACACGGATGGTTATAACCTATCGATAGCTGCAAATTTTCTAACACTCCCCTTGTAGCTGCCTAGTTTAGTTTCATGGGGGAGTGGCGGGGTGGAGGATAGGAAATCCTCTCTACCACACTTTGTGTATCACTTGTGTACCACAAATGATCCAATGGTTATAAGTTATTAAGACTTAAATAATTATAATATCAATAGTGATTCATAGCCGCCAGATTACTTGTGGTACACAAGTGATACACAAAGTGTGGTACAGAAGATTTGAGTTACGGGGTGGTGTGGGTACATGTTTTTCTTGATTGATTAGAGAAGTCAATGCACTTCAAATTTAAAAAGTCAACTCCTAAGTTAGTTGGCATAAAAAACAATAACATGATATTATTGTCTATCACTCTCAAAATAAAGCTCACACTTTCTCGAAATAAACCTCATTTTTTTTTTTACTACGAAAGAATTTGAGCAATAATTTTAAGTTAATTTGATTATTCTTATGAAATTTAAATATTGTTATTCATAGTAAAATTACATTATGGAGTATCATAATTTCGACCTCCTTCCACAGTTCTACTAAATTTTTGCCGTCGCCCTTAAAGCTTAAACACATGTTGCAAAAGTTTATTCAGTTCCTTCGTCTAGAATGATTGTGTACTAATGAAGTCATGTTCAACAGGGTCTTGACCCAAAGTCAACAGCAAATCTATTCTCCAACTCCATCTGCATAGGTGAGAAGACAATCAATGGAGAAGACTGCTTCGTCCTAAAACTAGAAGCAGAGTCCCCAACCCTAAAAGCAAGAAGCAGCAGCAATGTAGAAATAATCAGACATACAATTTGGGTTACTTCAGCCAAAAAACAGGTCTTTTATTCAACCTAAAAGACACCCACCTCCTAAGAATCAAATCTCTAGGAACCGAAAGCGTATTTTGGGAAACAAACATGGAATCCCTTATTCACGATTACCGAACAATCGAAGGGGTCAAAGTCAACATCGCACACGCGGGGAAGACGACAGTGTCGTTGTACAGATTTGGAGAGACATCGGAGGGACATTCTCGGACAAGAATGGAAGAGGTTTGGGAGATTGAGGAGGTTGATTTTAATGTAAAGGGGCTTTCGATGGATTGTTTCTTGCCGCCGGGGGACTTGAAGAAAGAGGATGAGGGATATGGTGGTGTTGAAAAGGGTGATAATTTGACTAGTAATGTGAAGTTTATGTCTAAGATGAGGAGCAATTCTTTGAGTAGGTTTGGTGTTGCCACCAAGATTACGGCCGTTGATTCTGATAGTTTGGTAGGCAGTAGGGAAATGGTTGACTTGTAACATGTTTCTAGTTTTTATAAATATCACTACCTTCTGAGTATATAAGATAGAAAAAATTATACAGCTATAAATTTGATAATTTCCATTTGACTGGCACTTTATTTTGGTCTATCAATTGAATTTGTTGTATTGCAGTTAAGTCTATCATCGATCGCTAAATTAGGCCACATATTAAAGTCCGGTCTATTATTGAGGGCCACATTTGCCCATACGTGTTGCAGTCGGATCATCTTGCTCATATGTATTGCAATCGAGGGCTAAATTTCGACTAAATTTGCCCATATGTACTCCAGTCGGATCATCGCTCACATTTTTTCGTGGTGCGGTTGGTATTGCAGCCGCACCACCGCTCACATTCGGATCATCGCTCACATTTTTTGGTATTGCAGCCGCACCACCGCTCACATTTCAGCATCGATGGGCAACATTGACAACTATTGCACCAAATTCTTACAACCCTTCATTTTAATTAATTATTATTCAATATAATTGTTCATTTTTTAGTTTGTTTGAGTGTAAAAAAAAGATTTATTTGCTACTAAAGTAAAGAGCAAGTAGATAAAGCGTAACGCCTTTGATTTTTGATCGAACACCAAACTTACTACATTAACCGTACCGTCAAAATTTACACAACCCAATTACATAAACCAGAATCACTACATGAAAAGACCGTCGCAAAACCGTCGCGATACACAAACCTTACAAAACAAACTTGTGTTCACTAGTAATAGACAAGCCAAACTGACGGGACCGATCAATACAACACGGCTTAGCCGGAGATGTCAATAGCTTTGACCTCCGGCTTCTTCTCCTCCTCCTTAGGAACCTTTACCGTCAACACCCCGTTTTCCATACTAGCCGTCACCTGATCCATCTTTGCGTTCTCCGGTAACCTAAACCGCCGGTAAAACTTCCCCGCGCTCCTCTCCACGCGATGCCATTGCTCCGTCTTCTCCTCCTGCTCTTTAGTCCTCTCCCCGCTGATCTGCAACACTCTCCCGTCCTCAACCTCCACTTTAACTTCCTCCTTCTTCACCCCGGCAGATCGGCCTTGAAGATATGCGCCTCCGGCGTCTCCTTCCAGTCAATACGGGTGTTCGCAATCGCCGTAGTCTCGCGATCGCCGGCAGGGAAGTTGCCGATGACGTTTGACAGACCTTGGAACGGGTCCCACACATCGAGGGAGAATGGGTCGAAGACGTTGCTGCGGCGGCCGCCGAAGATGCTCGGAATTAGTGCCATTTTTTTAGGATTTGATCGAACTGAAAGCGATAGAGAGATTGTGATTATGCAACTATTAGAAAGCTGATTTCGAAGATTTTGGGATGATATGGACGGAAACGGGAATGAGTATTTATATTTATAATGTGGAGAGAAATTTCTGGATTTTGCGGGACATTGTTATCTGGATTGAGGGAGAGTGAGAGTTCTGTAAGGTTCTAGCTAGTTCTTACGGCTCGTTTAATGTCGTGAAGTTTCTAGTTCTTGAACGAATCTTTGTTGGGTTTAATGTCTTTAAGCTTCCTTATGGGCCTTCATGGGCTTTAAAGCTCTGCACAAATTATACCCACCCACTTACAAGTTCAATAGGTTACTCCACATTGTCCTTCTAAATAAACTAACGATTCTTTTTAACATATACTCCTCCGTCTCATAACTATACTATGTGCACAAAATGAATAGTAATGAGTAGTTTTTATGAGTGTGAAAAGTAAGATAGGTGTCATTTCTTTTTTCAGTAATCTTCTCCTTTGTGAGAGCCGTTGTATTCTCTCATTTGTGAGAGCCGTTGTTTGTTTATTTGTTTGTTTGTTGTTTTTTTTTTTTTTTTGCAATTGCGATGATTCTTGTATCTTCTTACAATGAAGTGGATGCCAATGTTTTAACTGGGCAAGGATTGTTCTTAGATTTTGAGATTGTTGGTAGACGTTTTTGTTAGAACATGGATTGTATAACAAGTCATTAATGTTCCATTCATGAAATCATGATTATAATGTTGGTATAAAGTGTAGTGGAATTAAATAATGTGTAGAATTTTTGGATGTATATTACCTATTTTGATGGGCAAAATGGTAATTTCACATCGCTTAAGATTGAAAGGTGTAATCTCTAAATTAGGTGCCTATTGGTTTCATATATAAAGGGCTCTCCATCAGCCATAGAAACCACTACATAATTCATTTTACTCTCTCAAATTCTATTCATTAAGTGGTAAAGAAGTCTAGAGAGAAAGAGGCACAATCATTTAGAAGTATTACTTTCCCTACTTCATTCATCATTCTCCCTAAACAACATTGAAGATGGATTCAACAGGTATTACGCTTCCGCCTTCATCTTCTTCATCTTCTTCATCTCCTTCTCAAACTTATTCCTGAATAGAGTATGGCATTCAGGGATTAAAATTGTTCCAATAATTAGTATCAGAGCCCGCTCATATTCTGGTTTAGGTTTGAGTTATTTTGAAAGCTTTATGCTTTATTTTGATTCATTTTTCCCTGTTGAATCATCAAGTTGTGATGTTGTTTAGAGGCTCTAATTCGTTACTAGAGTGCTCATATTCATCATCTAATAAAGTTTTTATGAAAGGATTGAAGGTTTTGCTCAAAAGACACAATGTTCATGCAAGATTATCCCATTGGCATAGCCGTGCGTTGATTAATGCGCGGAGCGTGAGGATCTACTTGCGGATCTACTTGCTTGGTCAAACACTTTTGATTCAAAATAAATAATTGTTGAAAAAGCCTTTCTCGGCCGAGCACTTCCCCTGACTCGGTCGAGCACTGTAATATTTCATGAATCGGTGCATTTGGAAAAGGCACTGCTCGGCGAGAACCACCCTTGACTCGGCCGAGCACTGTAGCATCAGATTATAAAGTTTCTGGAAAAAGGCTTGCTCGGCCGAGTCAAGGGATGTGCTCGGCCGAGCACCAAGTATGAAAAAAAAATTGAGTCTCTGGAAATTGTGCTCGGCCGAGTCATGCCCTATGCTCGGCCGAGCAGGCACTATTTCCATATTTCATATTTTTTTAAGAATTTTGTACAATCAATTATTTTACTTCATTTTTTGAGCAAAAACATACATTTTCAAACCTTTAAATTTTGTGATAAATATATGCTTAAACAATTTTATACATTGTTTAAATAATATTATCGCCAAAGTGATTAACGTTATTTAAACCCAAAATTGTTAAAGTGGTGAATGTATGAGTTAATATGTGAATGACATGAATTTTTCAAAGAAGATCTTTTTGTTTGACTAAATTTATACATTCATGTGGTAACAAATAAGATGAACATTAAGTTATCTTGTTAGATACTTAAATCGGCCCAAAGGAAGATTAAGTATAATTAAGATGTGGTTCAAATTATTTGTTACCTAAGGCAATCATTTATGAGTCAACTCGCAATCCAAAGATTAGTTTTAATGTCATGTTGATGGATTTCGTTGATATAATTAATCATTTATTCATTATGTAGTTCTTATATGTTTTGTATTCATTCTTGTTCTCGAAATTCGAACAGATTAATTTATTGCTTCATCCGTAATTGCTGCTATGAGTACCGTACCGATGCTAAATGGGACTAACTTTAAAACTTGGAAAAATAAAATGACAATGATCTTAGGATAATGGACATAGATCTCGCATTAAGGGAACTGTTTCCTCTTCCTCTCACTAATGAAAGCACTCAAGAAGATTGCTTAAATGCTGAGAAGTAGAAACGCTCCAACCACGTAAGCCTAATGATCATGAATAGTGTTGTCCCGTAGACTATTTTGAACAGTGTCTCCAAGGATGTTGATGCTAAAACATTCCTTGATATTCTTGAGGAACGTTTGGCATCTACCTCTTCTCATGGGACAAAGAGAAGAGGGAAAGAAATTGCGGTTGCAAGTAATAAGAAGCCTAAGGGATCATCTAATGATCATAAGGAAAAGAAATGCTTCTTTTGCAAGGACCTCACTCACATGAAGTTACGACTGCCCTAAGTATCACGCTTGGCGTGCTAAGAAATGTATTGTTCATTTGGTCTTGTTTGTACTAAGGCTAATTTGGTTTCAATTCTACATATACATGGTGGTTCGATTCTGGTGCAAACAACTCACATAAGTATGTCTATGTTGGGTTGCCTGAATTACGAAGACTCAGTGAAGATGAAGAGATTCATCTATATGAGAGCTGGGAATCCGGTTGAAGTTATAGGCATAAGGATTTTTTCGGTTATTGTTAAGTACTAGGTATTATTTTGTATTAAATAATACATTTATTGTACCGTCATTTAAACGGAATTATGATATCTATCACAATATTAGACAAGGAAGGTTTACTCTTGTTCATTAGTAATAATAGATGTGATCTTTATTTTAATTTCAAGGTTGTTGGTACTGGTACTTTGTCAAGTAATCTTTATTTACTTGACACTATTCAAACAATAAATGAGTCCCATAATAATGAAACCAAAAGTAGAAAGCAAAAGTTATCAAGTAAAAATTCTTATACCTTATGGCATAGGAGTTTGGGTCATATCTCCAAGAGGAGAATTGATAAGCTTATGTCAAAGAGAATCTTGAACAAACTTGATATTCCGGAAAAGACGTTTGCATTAACAGCCTTAAAAAGAAAATTTACAAACAAAGAAGTATCCTCGAGCGCATCAAGTGTCCTAAAACTAATAAATAAGGAATTTTGTGGGCCATTCACTACCCCTTCATGGAATGGTCAACAATACTTTATTACGTTCATAGATGACTACTGACACACCCCCAAGTCCCGAGATTCCCTAATAGAACCTCGAACCTGGTGCGCGTGACTAACAAGAAACGAGAAACTGAATGACATCTAATTTATAAAAACTGATATCATATATATACTCAAGAGGAACGAGCTAAGATAGCTCACAACGAGTTCTATACCAAGAAATTTAAACCAAATGTGGTTATACACAGCGGAAAACATGCCTAGCACATAAGCTGGCATTACAAGAACTATACAAGTTTACCCAATATACTGAGTCTAAACAACTGATACAAGATCATCCTCACCAAAACTGGAAAGGATACCAATCTCCAACAAGAACAACCTGCCAAGTAGGCCCCTGCTAAGTCGAGCCTCACAACGTAATACCACTTTCTTTCCTGGGGGGGAAAACAAATAAACAAGGAACGGGGTGGGATAAATCTCAGTAAGTTACTAGATACAAGTACATAGCATGTTATCATGTAATCATGCAAATCAATAAGATTATCAAGTAATCATGCTCGAGATGTCATCAAGTAACAAGTATATGAGAGGCTAAGCCAACTCATCAAGTAGCTAACACATAAGGCTAAACTATCACGTTACAAAGGATATTCCAACCTTATTTCTCCCAAGTAAACCATTGTTGTCGTTGCTTATTGCAGTTGACAAATCACGATCAATCAAGTTGCTGCTGTGC
This sequence comes from Campanula takesimana, assembly GCA_026119855.1. Lineage (NCBI taxonomy): Eukaryota > Viridiplantae > Streptophyta > Magnoliopsida > Asterales > Campanulaceae > Campanula > Campanula takesimana. The sequence continues at coordinate 54,840 of JAOWBW010002553.1, read as the reverse complement.
AGTACACAAGAGGACCCGGTAACCAGTGTCACACTCGAGAACAAGATTCAAGACAAGAGGTATAGCAGTCACTTTATCAGGCGTATTGCTCTAACAAAGGAGGCTATATGCCCTTACTATGATCGGTAGTAAGGGGTCAAGCGCAGATACATAGATCCCCGATTATCACTTAGCCCCAGCACTCGCGATACGCGTGAACCTATATATCTCCGAACAAGCAAGGACCAGCTGGACTCACACAAGAATGCACAAGTATTATTTACTTGAACTACGAGAGTAGAACTAAGTCCAAAAGTAGTGGACTAGCTTTTCATGAACCATGTAATCATGTGCTCACCAAATACAAGTACACGTACGCAATAATTGCGAATACAAATCAGTATAACAGTGGCACATAATGTGTCCACGTAACACAATCAAGCCAAATTAGAGTCTATTAATAACAGACCCCAACCAAGTAGTAGGGTAAGTCATACTATATTACTTTGTCATATGAAATATTTGCACGTACATATTCATATAACCTTTAACACACTAATGTGTCTATCACGATACCCTTACTTTCAAGTAGAGCCCAACATCTTAGACTCTAAGCACGTAGTCGAATAGGTCGTATTGCACCTAGTCACAATCATATCTCGCGTATATGTATCGTTAATAATCGAATACATTTTTCAACACATATTGTGTTCTGTAATCATTCTTGTTGACTTAAATCGTAGGATTCATAGTTATATGAATTATATTCATATTACACAAGTCCCTCATTCTTTAGGAACTCAACTCAAGAACAAGATATCTTCTTTATACTTTATATACTTCATTGAGTATATGCACGATTAAAACCAATTACTAGCACATTAGTGCTTGTTCATAGCACTTTCAATACACACGTATTAGATTCAAGTATGTCTTAGAGTTGATCATTCTCTATCTAGTTCCATATTCTAACTCTTTGGTTATTAATACCAAGTATCAAGTAGTCAAGAAGCCACGTTCTATTAAGTAGCTATATGCGAGATTTGCACATACACACCAAGGATAGTTCTAACACGTTAGTGCTTATTCATAGCAATTTCAAGTTAATTACCATACACATGTATTGGTTTCAAGTCATGTACAAGATTTTATCATCTTACAATCAAGTTCTCAATCCAATTCTTTGGATGTTCAAGACATGTACAAGAATTAATTATCTTATACTCAAGTTATTATTACAATCTTTAAATATTCAAGTCATGTACAAGATTTAATTGTCTTATACTTCAAGTTCAAGCTAAGTAGATGAGTTATACATCTCATACTTACAAGTTCTTAATCCTATACTTTGGATGTTCAAGCTCAAGCCCCTAAGGTACACAAACATTGGTTTCAAGACACATATAACACATTAGTGCTTGTTAATAGCACTTTCAAGACACAAAGAAGAGTTGTTACTCTTATACTTAAGTTCTCATTTGAGTTCTATAAGTGTTCATGTTCAAGACTAAGTTCTAATGCCCCAAAAGGTACATATACACTTGCTAGAACATCTTATACTAAGGCTCTATGCCTTAGGAAGGGTAAGGTTTCATTTCATTTGGGATTTAAAACACTTTTGTTAAAACAGGGGACCGGGCGGACGCTCCCTTCTACCCGGGCGGGCGCTCGGTCTAGGGTTGCAGGGCAAGCGGGCGCTCGGCGCATACCAGGCGCGCGCTCACAAGTTCAACAGAACTTTTTGGTCATGAAACACGAGGTAAGCGGGCGCTCAAAACGGACCAGGCGGGTGCTCGGTGGCTAACGAGGTGGGCGCTCGGTACATATCAGGCGGGCGCTCGCTCCAATTCCAGCAAAACTCAATTTCTTTCCAGGCTTAAGAATTCTCCGTCCCAAGCGTAGGAGTATACTTTCACTAACTCATAGGCCATACCCAGGACATACAAACATTTTCCAAACATAACTTTCAAGTTTATTTCATCAATTTTACCGTCCCACAATTAATAGAATAATTTTCTTTTATTCTATTTAAATATTTCACCGTCCCAAAAGTATAAGTATAATTTTCTAATATACTAATATACTCATCTAGGGATACTTTCATTCATTTCACCGTCCCACAAGTATAAGTATAATTTTTCTAATATACTTGTATAAACATTTAATCAAGTTAATATTTCACCGTCCCACGAATAGGAATATAATTACTAACACTTCAATAACACTCAGGAGTATAATTTTGTTCCATTTCCTTTACACAGTACAAGAATACTCCCTTCGTCCCAAGTGTACAAGTATCACAAAATTCAACCAAATCACGAAATTAACAAGTACAAGTACCAAAAATAACATATAGGCATGTTATTACAAGCAAGGGGGAGCTAATAACTTACCTACTCCGAAATCAAATTCACTCAAACTAATTTCTGTTCGGCAGGAAATGCTCTACTCACCGCCCTGATCATTTATGCGAAGTCGGATTTTCGAACAGAGGCATAATTAAGCAAGAGGGATCGAGAATAGGGTAAACCCTAACTTTCTTTCTGAGACAGAGGGAAAGAACGAGAAAGTTGAGAATCCTCTGAGGAAGGAAGAGGCAAACACAAGATATACATGGCAAGTTTCAAGAAATTGCAATTAGGCCCCTCAAGTTCTACTTTGAGCAAAAAGGCCCTAAAAGTTTCAATTTGAGCATTTTAGCTCCTAAACTTTAATTTTCACAAATGACCCTAAAGTTTCAACTTAAACAATTAGGACCTAAGCTTGCTCAATTAGTTAAATAATTAACTCAATTAAAATAGCATATAATTATGCAAGGCAAGAATTTAACAGGAATTAGGACGGGCGTTACAACTACTCTCATTATGGGTACATTTATTTACTTCATGAAAAGTCTAAATCATTGGACGTTTTCAAGTCTTATAAGGCTGAAGTTGAAAATCAACTTGGGAAGACTATTAAGAACGTTAGGTCCGATCGTGGTGGTGTAAACTATGGTCGGAATGACGGTTCAAGGGAACAACGTCCGGGTCCTTTTGCTCGCTATTTTGAGGAGTGTGAGATTGTCCCTCACTACACTATGTCGGGTACGCCTAGCATGAATGGTGTAGCTGAGAGACGTAATAGAACCCTTAAGGATATGTTAAGAAGTATGATCTCTTATACTTCCTTACCTCACTCATTATGAGGCGATACATTAAAACCACAGCTAATATTCTCAATAGAACTCCCTCTAAGGCTACTACTAATAAAACCTCTTATGAATTATGGACAAATACGAAACCGTCCTTAAATCATTTTATGTATGGGGTTATCCAGCAGAAGCTATGCCTTATAGGCTTAATAAGGGCAAAACTGGACGCTAAGACTGTTAGTAGCTATTTTATTGGGCATGTCAAGATATCTAAGGGATATAAATTTTACAACCTGAAAACTATAACCTTTTTTTGAAATGGGAAATGCTAGGTTCTTTAAGGATGTTGAATTTAGAGGGGAAATTAGGAATAGTTTTTAATTTGAAGGAAGAGGCATCCTTTTCTAGGCATCCTTTTCTAAACCTCTTCCCTTAGTTCCCATTGAAAATCAAGGTTTTATACCTGAAATCCAAGAGGAACATACAATTCAAAACAATAACTCTCCTATAAATATTGAACAACATGAAAATGTTGATCATAATGATGAAATTCAACAACCTCAAAATCAGGAAGAACCAGTGCCCTTAAGGAGATCCAATAGAGTAAGAAGGAATGAAATTCCGGATGATTATAAGGTGTATCTTGCTGAGAATGAAGGACACTTAGGTTTAGTGGGAGATGAGCCTCTCACCTTTCATGAAACTATTAATAGTCCTAATTCTCATAAGTGGATCAATTCCATAAAGGAAGAGGTAAAATCTATGAAAGACAACGACGTTTGAGATCTTGTTCCATTACCTAAAGATGTGAAACCTATTAGGTGTAAACAGGTCTTTGAGACCAAAAAGGATTCACAAGGTAATGTAAAAAGATATAAGGCTCGTCTTGTCGCTAAATGTTCTACTCAAAAGGAATGCATTGATCATAAAGAAACATATTCTCCGGGTATCTTCTACAAATGCTTTTAGGATCATTATGGCACTAGTAGCAACTTTTTGATCTTGAGCTTCATTAAATGGATGTAAAGACAATTTTCCTTAATGGAGACATTAATGGTGACTCATTTGGATCAAACTAATCAATTAGTTTGTAAACTTAAGAAATCCATTTATGGGCTCAAGCAATCTTCTCGTCAATGGTACTTAAAATTAAATCAAGTTATTCTTTCATTTGGTTTTGAAACGAATCTTGGTGAAGATTGTGTATACCATAAGTTCAGTGAGAGTAAATTTATATTTTTGGTCTTATATGTGGATGATATTTTGCTTGCTAGTAATGACATGAACCTTCTTAAGGAAACTAAGAAATTTCTTTCAAACAAATTTGAAATGAAAGATCTTGGTGAGGCATCTTTTGTATTAGGAATCCAAATTCACCCTGATCGCTCACGAGGTGTTTTAGGATTATCACAAAAGGCCCATATGGAAAAGGTATTACAAAAGTTTAGCATGCAAAACTGTAAACCACATGACACCCCTGTTTTTTAAAGGAGACAAGTTTAGTCTCAAACAGTGTCCTAAAAGTAATTTTGAATCCAAGTATATGGAAAAATATCCTTTATGCATCAGCAGTAAGAAGCTTGATGTATGCGTAAGTCTTGCATTTATTGTTGGGATGCTTGGTCAATACCAAAGCAATCCGGAAGATAACATTAGGTTGCAGCCAAAAGAGTGATAAAGATATTTACAAAACACTAAAGAACTACTTGCCTATATATTTGAAATCGGATCATTTTGAGATCATTAGGTATTCCGATATTGGTTAAATTATATGGCTGCATAAGTTTATTGAGGGACTGCAAATTGTCAACAGTGTCGAAAGACCACTTAAGATTTATTGTGTCAATCGGGCGGCAGTCTTATAACAACAAGAGTTCATCAAAGTCTAAGCATATAGACATTAAGTTTCTTGTTGTAAAGGAAAATGAACATATAAAAATGCAACTTATAGGAACAAACTCCATATTAGCGGATCCGTTTATGACAGCGTTATCATCTTCAGTGTTTCACGAGCATGTTGCTCATATGGGTGTAACAAATTTTGATAACATTTAATATAGTGGGAGTTTGTGTTGTGCTTTCATTAGTTGTTCTATTATTTTAATTTTTTGATCTTATTTGGTTAAGTTGGACTAGTTGAAAGAATATGGATATATTCATTATGTTCCATGCTACACATCTAGACTTTTGATCTATGTCATTTAGTTGGATTTGTATACGTGATTACTGTAGGTTTAGTTGCGAATCAATTACAACGACTGCCCCTTTAATCCTTATACTTGTATGACTAATGGACGAGATTGTTATGGATGACAACAAAGTGTGCACATAAGGGTTTTCATTTTTATTATACTTATGGTTTTTAAGGAAAGACATAGTTATGCAACCCAAGTGGGAGATTGTTAGAACATGGATTGCATAACAAGTCATTAATGTTCCATTCATGAAATCATGATTTTAATGTTGGTATAAAGTGTAGTGGATTAAATAATGTGTAGAATTCCTGGATGTAATATTACCTATTTTTGATGGGCAAAGTGGTAATTTCACATCACTTAAAATTGAAAGGGTGTAATCCCTAAATGAGGTGCCTATTGGTTTCATATATAAAGGGCTCTCCATCAGCCATAGAAACCACTACATAATTCATTTTACTCTCTCAAATTCTCTTCATTAAGTGTTAAAGAAGTCTAGAGAGAAAGAGGCACAATCATTTAGAAGTATTATTTTCCCTACTTCATTCATCATTCTCCCTAAACAACATTGAAGATGGATTCAACAGGTATTACGCTTCCGCCTTCATCTTCTTCATCTCCTTCTCAAACTTATTCCAGAATAGAGTATGGCATTCAGGGATTAAAATTGTTCCAACAGTTTTTTCGTCAACCCGGATTCTGCATATGAAGTGCTCAGCGCAACATCTTACCTGAAGGGAGATTTCTTGAATGTCGGATTGTGGCAGTGTCCAATTTTTACTTGGAGAAGAATCCGAACGTCTCAAGATTTAGATTGGAAATATCTTCGTAGTAGGTTAAGAATTGGAAATGCTACTGAAATTTGGGGTGAGTCTCCAACCTTTGTGGAGCGTCATCTCTTTTTTAATTGTGAATGAAATAAAATTTATCGTTTAGGTCCAAAAAAAAAACCATTTCTTTAAATGTGCTCGCACATTCCATAATAGTAACACTCAGTTCAATTAATAGAAAAAAGGACAAACTACCAAATCATCCCTTTACTACGTGTGTTTTTTGGAATTAGCTCATGTACCCAAATTTGAAAAAATACGTCCTTTTACCACTCAAATCAAATGCAGTTATTCCTTTCGTCAAAATACATTAGTTTTGAGCATTAATCAAGTTTAGTACAACTCAAATGTCATTTAATATGAGCAAAATAGTCATCACAATAAAAATAAGGCAAAACTGCATCAAAAATCACTCAACTATGACCAGTTTGGGTATTTGGTCACTAAACTAATTTCCTTTTGAAACAACACATCCAACTTATTTATTTTTGCATCCAAAGTCACTATCACTAACCCCGTTAGTTTTTTGGCGTTAAATGGTCATGTGCAGCGCATGTGACCAAATTTGAAGGGGTAGTTCAGGTAGTACACTTTAAACTAGAATATAAAGGTTAAACTTGTTTCAAATAAGCCCCTGACCAATTTTTTTTCACCACTTTAGCTATTGATTTAAAAAAAGTTAATTAAGTCATTTTTTCACACTCTCGCCTTCCTCATTGTTGGCACCATCTTCCCATCCACAGCCGCCACCACTGCACCACCACCGGACTATCACCTCCGCCCCACCATCGGCCTAATCCTCACCTCCCCATCATCACCCTCAATATCCGCACAACATCCAGCCTAATCTTCACCTCCCAGTTTGCCCAGCACGCCCACAACACCATTATTCATTCTGGATATTTGATTATCATCCACCATCACCACAAAAAAAATCCATTAAACCATAATAAACAACAGAATGGGAAGAACAATTCACCCATTTTCTCTACACTAGCCAATCAACCCATCAGAAAAAAAAAAAAAAAAATTTACTCCGCACATAATTATTGGTGTCTGAGCATGGAAAATTCATGGGATGAGACCAATTCTTGATTTAGGGAAGGGAATGGAGACCAGGTCGCGCTCATTCTCTCTCCTTCTTCTTTTCATGTCCTGATTCTCTCATTCGCACTGCTCTCTCGGCGTCACCGTCTCTCCCGTTAATCCTCTATCCACTGAATCTGAGTTGACTCACTTTATTAAACTCTGTAAACCTGTTATCGCCTTTGCTACCTCCTCGGTTGCTCACAAACTACCTTCGTTTCCACTTGGCACCATCATCCTCGATTCTCCCCAATTTCTATCCATGCTAACGGCGGTCCCTAGACCAAATCCTTCCCCCAATTCGAGTTTTAAAGTGGTGAAGCAGTCGGACACGGCGGCGATTCTGTATTCATCTGGCACAACCGGCCGAGTCAAAGGCGTGGAGTTGAGTCACCGTAATTTCATCGCCATTATTTGCTCCGGCCACTACAGCAAATTGGCTCTGGCGAAATCTGATCTGGTACCTAAATAGGACCTCAGCTCGCTTGAGCTTCTCGGTTGTGGCGGTGCGCCGCTGGGTAAAGAAATTGCTGAGGCCTTTTCCGTCAAATTCCCTAACGTCGTCATCGTTCAGGTAGCAATTTAGTAATGAATCATGAGCTAATTTGAACAATAAGATGCCGCACTTTGTTAATTAACCAATTTCCTAGGTAATCACATCATTCTAGGGTTTTTGATTTAGGGAAGGGAATGGAGAGTGAGGGGGGCTGCCGGAGACGGGAATGGAGAGGGAAGGGAGAGGCGGGATGGAGGAGGCGGGCGTAAGAATGAAGAACGCAGAGGAGGATATTAGGGTTTTATTTTATTTTTTGTTCTCTTAGTTCAAGCCCTGTAGTTTAATAAATTGAAAAATAAACCCTCTAGTTTTTTTTATACTATTTAGACTGTATTACCTAAATTACCCCTTCAAATTTGGTCACTTGTGCTGCACATGACCATTTAACGCCCAAAAAACTAACGGGGTTAGTGATAGTGACTTTGGATGCAAAAATAAATAAGTTGGATGTGTTGTTTCAAAAGGAAATTAGTTTAGTGACCAAATACCCAAACTGGTCATAGTTGAGTGATTTTTGATGCTGTTTTGCCTAAAAATAATAGAGGGACTGATTGGGTAAAGCTAAATTTATGTTAATCATCATGTGTGTGTATGTATAATATGAAATTATGTTTGATTTACTTATATGCTTTGTTATATAGTATATCTTAAATGACTTGGTTGAAATTAATTTTTAACAAAACAAAAACAAACAACCCAAAAAGTCTTGTGGTGCTTGATGATCAGTTTTTTTTTTTTTTTTTGCCTTTGCTCCTTACATCATTTATATTGCCTGGTTCGTACAAAAAATGTGATAGAAAGTTAGCATTCAATCTACTAATTATTTTGTGACGTACTAAAATAAAATAAAATACTTGTGGTGTTCTTTGACCCCATCACTCGCCTTTACCAATCTTGTCTTGCTTACTCCCCTGCGTAGTGTTATTTGGACATTGTAAATTAACTTTGTATGGTTGGTGTTAACTTTTGGTGTGACGTGAAAAATACTAAAAATAAAATATTACTATCAGGCGGCCATACATCGGACCTTGGCCCAACCGCTACAGTGGGTGCCTCCCCTAGTGTACTTGTTGGAACTATCTCGGCATCTACGGAACCGTAGCCCTCAAATCCGAAGTCTTTTGCAAGACTATTTAAGGAGGATGCAATCTCAACACCCGCTATTTCTTTTATCCCCGTCTCTTCACGTCACGGTGAACCGGCACTGAAATTCCCTAAAGAGGTTATATCATCCCTTGCTAAACCTTTTACGTTTACTTTGGTAGGAAAATTTTCTCACGGGCGACCTTCCATGGATGAAACACGCCATGGATTTACCAAATTTGGCCTTACAGCATATTGTAAAATTGGGCATATTGATAGCAAGCATATTTTAATTAGATTATCCAACGATGTTGATTTTACTCGTTTATGGGCAAAAGAACTTTGGCATATTAGTAGGTTCCCCATGCGCAACAACATGGAGGCCTGACCAAGATTCAACATTATTCCCGGTTTGGGTTGGTCTACCGGGACTCACAGTTCATTTGTTTAATAAGATGTGTTTGTTCTCTATTGCTAGAATTTTTGGTGTTTTTTTGGCAATAGATCAGGCAACTGAAAATCTCACTAGGACGAGTATCGCTAAAGTTTTGGTACAAGTTGATTCACTAAAGAAGCTTCCATCCAAGGTTTTTTTGGAATGCGGCGATGATGGAGGTTTCTATCAAGTCCTTGAATTTGATAATTTACCATCCTACTGCAAACATTGTTTCAAGGTTGGGCATAGCCTTATTAATTGCAGATTTTTTGGTAACAAGGATGGTGGCAATGGAAAAGCAAAAGACTCTATCACTGATGTTATTGTTGGAGCTGAGAAACAAATACAAGATGACAAGAATATGACACGCCCCAAGTCCCGGGATTCCCTAATAGAACCTCGAACCTGGTGCGCGTAACTAACAAGAAACAAGAAACTAACGGAAAACAGGAATAATACCTGTTAAAAACAAAACTGACATGATATATATACTCAAGAGTAGGGAGCTAAGATAGCTCACACGAGTTCTAGACCAAGAAAATTAAAACCAAATTGGTTACATACAGCGGAAGACATGCCTAGCCAATAAGCTAGCAACAAGAACTGTCTAGGGACAACAAATACTACCCCAATACAAGCCCAGAGTTTATTAACTCATACAAGATCGTCCTTACCAAAATAAAAAGGACACTAGTCTCAAACAAGAACATCCTGCTGAGTAAGTTCCCAGCTAAGTCGAGCCTCACTGCGTACTATCCCCTGCTTTCCTGGGGGGGGAACAATTAAACAAGTAAAGGGTGAGATAAATCTCAGCAAGCTATTAACATGCAACTATATGTCATGTTATCATGTAGTACAAGTAGATACTCAACTAAACATATATCAAGTATCATCAAGTAACAAGTATAGGAGAGGCTAAGCCAACTCAACAAGTAATCAAGCTCAGGAAAGGTTCAGGTAACAAGTAGTCAAGTAGAGTGAGAGGCTAAACCAGCTCACCAAGATGCACATAGGCCTATCACGCATTGTACCTGAATCCTTCCTTATTTCTCCCAAGAATACCATTTGTTGTCGATGCTTTTCTAGCTGAGGACAACCAAGAACAGGAACAAGAACTGCTGTGCAGTATATAAGAAGACCTGGTAACCAGTGTCATCCACAAGATACAAAATCCACGTGGTGAACAAGACGGGAATTAGCATTCACTTAGGTCAGGCTTATTGCTCCAACCAAGGAAGCTATGCCCTTACTATGGCCGGTAGTAAGGGGTCGGGTGGAAATACATAGGGACCCGATTGTCACTTAAACCCCAGCTCTCGCGACAAGCGTGAACCTATATATTTTCGAACAAGCAAGGAGAACCAGCTGGACTCACACAAGAAGGTACAAGTAGATATTTACTTGAACTACGGGAATAGAACTAAGTCCCATAATAGTGGACCAGTCTTTATGCACCATGTAATCATGTATCATGTGCTCACGAGAATATGCACCATGTAGTAATGTATCATGTGCTCACGAGAATATGCACCATGTAGTCATGTATCATGTGCTCACGAGAATATAAGTACACGTATGCAATTGCGAATACCAATCAAGTTCAACTATGGCACGTAAGTGTCCATGTAACACGATCAATCCAAGTAAGAGTCCATTTATAACAGACTTCAGTCAAGTAGTAGGGTATATCACTTGTCACATGCCAAGTTTGCACGTACATATTCATATCACGTTTAACACATTAAAGTGTCTATCACGATACCCTTACTATCAAGTAGAGCCAATACCTTAGATTCTAAACACGTAGTAGAATAGGTCACATTGTACCTAGACACAGTCACACTTCACGTATATGTATCGTTAATAATCGAATACATTTTCTAACATATGTGTTCTGTAATTATTCTTTATGCTTTATATACTTCCTTGAGTATATACACGATTAAAACCAATCACTAGTACTTTAGTGTTTGTTCATAACACTTACAATACACACGTATCAAGTTCAAGTATGTAGTAGAGTTAATCATTCTCTATCTAGTTCCATAACCCAATTCTTTGGTTATTCATACCATGTACCAATCAATCAAGAAGCCACATTATATCAAGTAAATATATACAAGATTTGCATATACACATCAAGACTCTTTCAAGTTATTACCATACACCTATATTGGTGTCAAGGCACGTACAAGATTTTATAATCTTATATTCAAGTCTTAATCCAATTATTTGGATGTTTAAGTCATGTACGAGATTTTATTGTCTTATACTTCAAGTTACTGTTATCTTAAGACATTCAAGACATTCAGGACATTCAATACATATACAAGATCTTATCATCTTATATCCAAGTTCTCAATCCATTTCTTTGGATGATTAAACATGTACAAGAGTTAATTATCTTATACTTCAAGTTCAAGCTAGGAAGATGAATTATACATCTTTCACGAATTATTTTCAAATCCTTTTCTTAGGACATTCAAGCTCTAGACGTTAGTTGGTGTCCCTAAGGTACACAAACATTGACTTCAAGACACATAAAAGAGTTATTACTCTTATATTCAAGTCATCATTTAATTATGATTCAAGTCCACATTTCATTTGTTCACAAAGGGACTATTTTCAGTACTAGAGTGTTCTTCAACACTCATCTAGGTCATCTAGGTAGTACCCTAAACCTAGACCAAGAATACTTCGAGTTCAAATTAAGTCAATGAGCTATACAACTCATACTTATAAATTGATAATCCCCTACATAGGGTATTCAATCTCAAGTCATTGTTTTAATGCCCCTAAGGTGCACAAACCTTGATTTCAAGACACAATAAAGAATTCTTATTCTTATACTTAATCAATTCAATGTCTCAAAACACCTATCTAGGTGCCCTAGACAAACACCCAAAATCTCATTAGGTAATTAGACTGTGCTTTGAATAGCTCTCTATGTCTATCTTATTCAGCTTCTTTCGGATCTTGATTTCGACTCTCCTATAGAAAGTTATGGAGGAAACAATTCAAGAAAACAAATCAGAATTTTCACTTGGCACGGACCGTGCTCTAGAAATTGGCACGACCGTGCTAACACTGCCGAGGGATTTTCACACAAAATTCATTTTCGGCACGACCGTGCCCAATAAAGGCGCACGACCGTGCTATCAAGGTCGAGATGTTTTTACACAAACTTCATTTTCGGCACGACCGTGCCCATAAAAGGCGCACGACCGTGCTAACACTGTCGAGAAAATTTGCCTAAAGGTGATATTTGGCACGACCGGGCCAAATAAAGGCGCACGACCGTGCGGTACAAATTTTGGCCCTTTTCCCCTGAATTCAAGTTTCATTAATTCTCCGTCCCACACGTAGGAGTAACATTTAACTAACACTCCTAACATTCTCAGGAGTATACTAACAAGTTTAGAACTCCTATTTCAAGCCCCATTTCATTCTTTTTTACCGTCCCATAAATAATAGGACAATTTCCTTTTATTCCTATTTAATATTTCACCGTCCCCAGAAGTATAAGTACAATTTTCTAATATACTACTATAAACATTTAGGGATACTTCCATTCATTTTCTCGTACCACAAATAATGGTACAATTTTTCTAATAATATTTAAATCAAGTTACTTTTTTACCGTCTCACGAATAGGAGTATGATTTCCTACTAATCTTTTGATAACCCAGGAGTATGCCTTTTTCAAGTTTATTCATACTCAGTATATTTATACTCCCTTCGTCCCAAATTACAAGTATCACAAAAATTGCTCAAAACACAATTTTAACAAGAACAAGTAGCGGGAATAACATATATACATGTTATTACAAGTAAGGGGGAGCTAATAGTTTACCTAGTCAAAAATCAAGTTGACCAAAATAAATTTCTGATCGGTCTGGAACGCTCTATTCAACGCCACGAATATTTATCCGGGACCGGAATCACGAACAGAGAGATAATTAAGCTCGAGGAGTCGAGAATAGGGTGGAGCTTTTACCCTAACTTTACACAGAGGGAGTACGAGAAGAAAATTTGGGGAAAATGATTGTCAGAGAAGAAGCAAACATATTTATCCTTAACAAGTTTCCCAAAATTGCAATTATGCCCCTCAAGTTTCACACATTACAAAAAGGCCCCTAAACTTTCAACTTTGACATTTAACCACCTTAACTTTCTAACGCAGTTAAATAATTAACTCAAATAAAATAGCATATAAATATGCTAGCCAAGAATTTAACAAGCAAGTCAAAAATTTAACAAATAAGTCAAATATTTAACGAGATTAAGGATGGGCGTTACACCCTCCCCACCTTAAAGAAAATTCTTCCTCGAATTTTACTAGATCAAGATTATAACATATATAATCAACAAATAGAACTCAAGAACATCACGACTATGCACAGATACTCACAAATATTCTATGCAATTTAGATGTATAACATATAACATCAAAACACATAAAGTCAAACAGACTCGATTAGTCAATCCACTATATCGGTGAAACTTGACATATCCACTAGAATAATAGAACTGGTCATATCCTCCAGATCACTGTAATACTGGTCAAATCCACTAAGCAATCTCAGATACTGAAGTCGTGGTTATCCATCGTTTCAATATTCAAAACTGACTTTACGTATATCAATCCATCAAGACAATCCATCAAAAGATGTAGCTCTCGGTGTCAAATAGTTAACAATGGAGCTGCCTTCGAAATTCATTCATGAATCTCTAACAAGATCAAGAAAATCTCAAGAACACGCGTACCTTGGTTGTTTCCACTTATAGGTCAACACAGATACTCACTTCAGACATCCACTACAAGGTAGATATATCCTCTATCAAGAAATTCTCAAGTTGAATCTTCAACTCGTTTAACTCAATCGATGTCAAGAACATTAATCCAGATGTCAGCACTGTATTCGCACTGTAACAACTCAAGATAATCCAAATTTCTCATCAAGTAACAGGTATTACTCAGTAGAAATTCCACTGTCAATCGCATAGGTTAAATACCCAGTACAATCTCAAGAACCCTTTCTAGACTTTCAATGCAGAACATAAAGGTTATGCATAAATCTATCATGCTCACATAAATAGTCAAGCATACTAGCAGAGAATTAATTACCATCTATTATGGTAAACAAGATTGGCCTAACACATAGAAAGCCAAGTCATGACACGTAGATAGCCAAGCTATATCACGTATCACATCAATGTCCCATATCGGTGACACGACCCAGTCAACATAGAACGTATAGGGTGTTATCACCCACACTTCTATCAAGCTCTTACTAATAACAATATCAACACGTAGTCTCTTACTAGAGAATACACTTCCACGCAATTCACGAGATAAGGACAAGCGTGCATATATAACACGAAACAATGTCCACAAGCCAAGATAGATACGCCTAAGTCTTTAAAGACTCGCGCTCTCGATTCTCGAATCATCTAATCCAATTGGATCAACACTATTAATACCAGTCCTATGCCTGGTATAACAACAAGTAACGAAGCACTCGGCGTCGAAGACAACCCAAGACTAACCCAACCTAGGCCATAGACCCTATCCAGGCTTAGAGCTAAACCATAGCTCTGATACCACCCTGACACGCCCCAAGTCCCGGGATTTCCTAATAGAACCTCGAACCTGGTGCGCGTAACTAACAAGAAACAAGAAACTAACGGAAAACAGGAATAATACCTGTTAAAAACAAAACTGACATGATATATATACTCAAGAGTAGGGAGCTAAGATAGCTCACACGAGTTCTAGACCAAGAAAATTAAAACCAAATTGGTTACATACAGCGGAAGACATGCCTAGCCAATAAGCTAGCAACAAGAACTGTCTAGGGACAACAAATACTACCCCAATACAAGCCCAGAGTTTATTAACTCATACAAGATCGTCCTTACCAAAATAAAAAGGACACTAGTCTCAAACAAGAACATCCTGCTGAGTAAGTTCCCAGCTAAGTCGAGCCTCACTGCGTACTATCCCCTGCTTTCCTGGGGGGGGGGGAACAATTAAACAAATAAAGGGTGAGATAAATCTCAGTAAGCTATTAACATGCAACTATATGTCATGTTATCATGTAGTACAAGTAGATACTCAACTAAACATATATCAAGTATCATCAAGTAACAAGTATAGGAGAGGCTAAGCCAACTCAACAAGTAATCAAGCTCAGGAAAGGTTCAGGTAACAAGTAGTCAAGTAGAGTGAGAGGCTAAACCAGCTCACCAAGATGCACATAGGCCTATCACGCATTGTACCTGAATCCTTCCTTATTTCTCCCAAGAATACCATTTGTTGTCGATGCTTTTCTAGCTGAGGACAACCAAGAACAGGAACAAGAACTGCTGTGCAGTATATAAGAAGACCTGGTAACCAGTGTCATCCACAAGATACAAAATCCACGTGGTGAACAAGACGGGAATTAGCATTCACTTAGGTCAGGCTTATTACTCCAACCAAGGAAGCTATGCCCTTACTATGGCCGGTAGTAAGGGGTCGGGCGGAAATACATAGGGACCCGATTGTCACTTAAACCCCAGCTCTCGCGACAAGCGTGAACCTATATATTTTCGAACAAGCAAGGAGAACCAGCTGGACTCACACAAGAAGGTACAAGTAGTTATTTACTTGAACTACGGGAATAGAACTAAGTCCCATAATAGTGGACCAGTCTTTATGCACCATGTAATCATGTATCATGTGCTCACGAGAATATGCACCATGTAGTAATGTATCATGTGCTCACGAGAATATGCACCATGTAGTCATGTATCATGTGCTCAGGAGAATATAATAAGTACACGTATGCAATTATTGCGAATACCAATCAAGTTCAACTATGGCACGTAAGTGTCCATGTAACACGATCAATCCAAGTAAGAGTCCATTTATAACAGACTTCAGTCAAGTAGTAGGGTATATCACTTATCACATGACAAGTTTGCACGTCCATATTCATATCACGTTTAACACATTAAAGTGTCTATCACGATACCCTTACTATCAAGTAGAGCCCAATACCTTAGATTCTAAACACGTAGTAGAATAGGTCACATTGTACCTAGACACAGTCACACTTCACGTATATGTATCGTTAATAATCGAATACATTTTCTAACACATATTGTGTTCTGTAATTATTCTTTATGCTTTATATACTTCCTTGAGTATATACACGATTAAAACCAATCACTAGTACTTTAGTGTTTGTTCATAACACTTACAATACACACGTATCAAGTTCAAGTATGTAGTAGAGTTAATCATTCTCTATCTAGTTCCATAACCCAATTCTTTGGTTATTCATACCATGTACCAATCAATCAAGAAGCCACATTATATCAAGTAAATATATACAAGATTTCCATGTACACATCAAGACTCTTTCAAGTTATTACCATACACCTATATTGGTGTCAAGGCACGTACAAGATTTTATAATCTTATATTCAAGTCTTAATCCAATTATTTGGATGTTTAAGTCATGTACGAGATTTTATTGTCTTATACTTCAAGTTACTGTTTATCTTAAGACATTCAAGACATTCAGGACATTCAATACATATACAAGATCTTATCATCTTATATCCAAGTTCTCAATCCATTTCTTTGGATGATTAAACATGTACAAGAGTTAATTATCTTATACTTCAAGTTCAAGCTAGGAAGATGAATTATACATCTTTCACGAATTATTTTCAAATCCTTTTCTTAGGACATTCAAGCTCTAGACGTTAGTTGGTGTCCCTAAGGTACACAAACATTGACTTCAAGACACATAAAAGAGTTATTACTCTTATATTCAAGTCATCATTTAATTATGATTCAAGTCCACATTTCATTTGTTCACAAAGGGACTATTTTCAGTACTAGAGTGTTCTTCAACACTCATCTAGGTCATCTAGGGTAGTACCCTAAACCTAGACCAAGAATACTTCGAGTTCAAATTAAGTCAATGAGCTATACAACTCATACTTATAAATTCATAATCCCCTACATAGGGTATTCAATCTCAAGTCATTGTTTTAATGCCCCTAAGGTGCACAAACCTTGATTTCAAGACACAATAAAGAATTCTTATTCTTATACTTAATCAATTCAATATCTCAAAACACCTATCTAGGTGCCCTAAACAAACACCCAAAATCTCATTAGGTAATTAGAGTGTGCTTTGAATAGCTCTCTATGTCTATCTTATTCAGCTTCTTTCGGATCTTGATTTCGACTCTCCTATAGAAAGTTATGGAGGAAACAATTCAAGAAAACAAATCAGAATTTTCACTTGGCACGACCGTGCTCTAGAAATTGGCACGACCGTGCTAACACTGCCGAGGGATTTTCACACAAAATTCATTTTCGGCACGACCGTGCCCAATAAAGGCGCACGACCGTGCTATCAAGGTCGAGATGTTTTTACACAAACTTCATTTTCGGCACGACCGTGCCCATAAAAGGCGCACGACCGTGCTAACACTGTCGAGAAAATTTGCCTAAAGGTGATATTTGGCACGACCGGGCCAAATAAAGGCGCACGACCGTGCGGTACAAATTTTGTGTGAAAATCCCTCGGCAGTGTTAGCACGGTCGTGCCAATTTCTAGAGCACGGTCGTGCCAAGTGAAAATTCTGATTTGTTTTCTTGAATTGTTTCCTCCATAACTTTCTATAGGAGAGTCGAAATCAAGATCCGAAAGAAGCTGAATAAGATAGACATAGAGAGCTATTCAAAGCACACTCTAATTACCTAATGAGATTTTGGGTGTTTGTTTAGGGCACCTAGATAGGTGTTTTGAGATATTGAATTGATTAAGTATAAGAATAAGAATTCTTTATTGTGTCTTGAAATCAAGGTTTGTGCACCTTAGGGGCATTAAAACAATGACTTGAGATTGAATACCCTATGTAGGGGATTATGAATTTATAAGTATGAGTTGTATAGCTCATTGACTTAATTTGAACTCGAAGTATTCTTGGTCTAGGTTTAGGGTACTACCCTAGATGACCTAGATGAGTGTTGAAGAACACTCTAGTACTGAAAATAGTCCCTTTGTGAACAAATGAAATGTGGACTTGAATCATAATTAAATGATGACTTGAATATAAGAGTAATAACTCTTTTATGTGTCTTGAAGTCAATGTTTGTGTACCTTAGGGACACCAACTAACGTCTAGAGCTTGAATGTCCTAAGAAAAGGATTTGAAAATAATTCGTGAAAGATGTATAATTCATCTTCCTAGCTTGAACTTGAAGTATAAGATAATTAACTCTTGTACATGTTTAATCATCCAAAGAAATGGATTGAGAACTTGGATATAAGATGATAAGATCTTGTATATGTATTGAATGTCCTGAATGTCTTGAATGTCTTAAGATAAACAGTAACTTGAAGTATAAGACAATAAAATCTCGTACATGACTTAAACATCCAAATAATTGGATTAAGACTTGAATATAAGATTATAAAATCTTGTACGTGCCTTGACACCAATATAGGTGTATGGTAATAACTTGAAAGAGTCTTGATGTGTATATGCAAATCTTGTATATATTTACTTGATATAATGTGGCTTCTTGATTGATTGGTACATGGTATGAATAACCAAAGAATTGGGTTATGGAACTAGATAGAGAATGATTAACTCTACTACATACTTGAACTTGATACGTGTGTATTGTAAGTGTTATGAACAAACACTAAAGTACTAGTGATTGGTTTTAATCGTGTATATACTCAAGGAAGTATATAAAGCATAAAGAATAATTACAGAACACAATATGTGTTAGAAAATGTATTCGATTATTAACGATACATATACGTGAAGTGTGACTGTGTCTAGGTACAATGTGACCTATTCTACTACGTGTTTAGAATCTAAGGTATTGGGCTCTACTTGATAGTAAGGGTATCGTGATAGACACTTTAATGTGTTAAACGTGATATGAATATGTACGTGCAAACTTGGCATGTGACAAGTGATATACCCTACTACTTGACTGAAGTCTGTTATAAATGGACTCTTACTTGGATTGATCGTGTTACATGGACACTTACGTGCCATAGTTGAACTTGATTGGTATTCGCAATAATTGCATACGTGTACTTATATTCTCGTGAGCACATGATACATGACTACATGGTGCATATTCTCGTGAGCACATGATACATTACTACATGGTGCATATTCTCGTGAGCACATGATACATGATTACATGGTGCATAAAGACTGGTCCACTATTATGGGACTTAGTTCTATTCCCGTAGTTCAAGTAAATATCTACTTGTACCTTCTTGTGTGAGTCCAGCTGGTTCTCCTTGCTTGTTCGAAAATATATAGGTTCACGCTTGTCGCGAGAGCTGGGGTTTAAGTGACAATCGGGTCCCTATGTATTTCCGCCCGACCCCTTACTACCGGCCATAGTAAGGGCATAGCTTCCTTGGTTGGAGTAATAAGCCTGACCTAAGTGAATGCTAATTCCCGTCTTGTTCACCACGTGGATTTTGTATCTTGTGGATGACACTGGTTACCAGGTCTTCTTATATACTGCACAGCAGTTCTTGTTCCTGTTCTTGGTTGTCCTCAGCTAGAAAAGCATCGACAACAAATGGTATTCTTGGGAGAAATAAGGAAGGATTCAGGTACAATGCGTGATAGGCCTATGTGCATCTTGGTGAGCTGGTTTAGCCTCTCACTCTACTTGACTACTTGTTACCTGAACCTTTCCTGAGCTTGATTACTTGTTGAGTTGGCTTAGCCTCTCCTATACTTGTTACTTGATGATACTTGATATATGTTTAGTTGAGTATCTACTTGTACTACATGATAACATGACATATAGTTGCATGTTAATAGCTTACTGAGATTTATCTCACCCTTTATTTGTTTAATTGTTCCCCCCCCCCCAGGAAAGCAGGGGATAGTACGCAGTGAGGCTCGACTTAGCTGGGAACTTACTCAGCAGGATGTTCTTGTTTGAGACTAGTGTCCTTTTTATTTTGGTAAGGACGATCTTGTATGAGTTAATAAACTCTGGGCTTGTATTGGGGTAGTATTTGTTGTCCCTAGACAGTTCTTGTTGCTAGCTTATTGGCTAGGCATGTCTTCCGCTGTATGTAACCAATTTGGTTTTAATTTTCTTGGTCTAGAACTCGTGTGAGCTATCTTAGCTCCCTACTCTTGAGTATATATATCATGTCAGTTTTGTTTTTAACAGGTATTATTCCTGTTTTCCGTTAGTTTCTTGTTTCTTGTTAGTTACGCGCACCAGGTTCGAGGTTCTATTAGGAAATCCCGGGACTTGGGGCGTGTCAGGGTGGTATCAGAGCTATGGTTTAGCTCTAAGCCTGGATAGGGTCTATGGCCTAGGTTGGGTTAGTCTTGGGTTGTCTTCGACGCCGAGTGCTTCGTTACTTGTTGTTATACCAGGCATAGGACTGGTATTAATAGTGTTGATCCAATTGGATTAGATGATTCGAGAATCGAGAGCGCGAGTCTTTAAAGACTTAGGCGTATCTATCTTGGCTTGTGGACATTGTTTCGTGTTATATATGCACGCTTGTCCTTATCTCGTGAATTGCGTGGAAGTGTATTCTCTAGTAAGAGACTACGTGTTGATATTGTTATTAGTAAGAGCTTGATAGAAGTGTGGGTGATAACACCCTATACGTTCTATGTTGACTGGGTCGTGTCACCGATATGGGACATTGATGTGATACGTGATATAGCTTGGCTATCTACGTGTCATGACTTGGCTTTCTATGTGTTAGGCCAATCTTGTTTACCATAATAGATGGTAATTAATTCTCTGCTAGTATGCTTGACTATTTATGTGAGCATGATAGATTTATGCATAACCTTTATGTTCTGCATTGAAAGTCTAGAAAGGGTTCTTGAGATTGTACTGGGTATTTAACCTATGCGATTGACAGTGGAATTTCTACTGAGTAATACCTGTTACTTGATGAGAAATTTGGATTATCTTGAGTTGTTACAGTGCGAATACAGTGCTGACATCTGGATTAATGTTCTTGACATCGATTGAGTTAAACGAGTTGAAGATTCAACTTGAGAATTTCTTGATAGAGGATATATCTACCTTGTAGTGGATGTCTGAAGTGAGTATCTGTGTTGACCTATAAGTGGAAACAACCAAGGTACGCGTGTTCTTGAGATTTTCTTGATCTTGTTAGAGATTCATGAATGAATTTCGAAGGCAGCTCCATTGTTAACTATTTGACACCGAGAGCTACATCTTTTGATGGATTGTCTTGATGGATTGATATACGTAAAGTCAGTTTTGAATATTGAAACGATGGATAACCACGACTTCAGTATCTGAGATTGCTTAGTGGATTTGACCAGTATTACAGTGATCTGGAGGATATGACCAGTTCTATTATTCTAGTGGATATGTCAAGTTTCACCGATATAGTGGATTGACTAATCGAGTCTGTTTGACTTTATGTGTTTTGATGTTATATGTTATACATCTAAATTGCATAGAATATTTGTGAGTATCTGTGCATAGTCGTGATGTTCTTGAGTTCTATTTGTTGATTATATATGTTATAATCTTGATCTAGTAAAATTCGAGGACGAATTTTCTTTAAGGTGGGGAGGGTGTAACGCCCATCCTTAATCTCGTTAAATATTTGACTTATTTGTTAAATTTTTGACTTGCTTGTTAAATTCTTGGCTAGCATATTTATATGCTATTTTATTTGAGTTAATTATTTAACTGCGTTAGAAAGTTAAGGTGGTTAAATGTCAAAGTTGAAAGTTTAGGGGTCTTTTTGTAATGTGTGAAACTTGAGGGGCATAATTGCAATTTTGGGAAACTTGTTAAGGATAAATATGTTTGCTTCTTCTCTGACAATCATTTTCCCCCAAATTTTCTTCTCGTACTCCCTCTGTGTAAAGTTAGGGTAAAAGCTCCACCCTATTCTCGACTCCTCGAGCTTAATTATCTCTCTGTTCGTGATTCCGGTCCCGGATAAATATTCGTGGCGTTGAATAGAGCGTTCCAGACCGATCAGAAATTTATTTTGGTCAACTTGATTTTTGACTAGGTAAGCTATTAGCTCCCCCTTACTTGTAATAACATGTATATATGTTATTCCCGCTACTTGTTCTTGTTAAAATTGTGTTTTGAGCAATTTTTGTGATACTTGTAATTTTGGGACGAAGGGAGTATAAATATACTGAGTATGAATAAACTTGAAAAAGGCATACTCCTGGGTTATCAAAAGATTAGTAGGAAATCATACTCCTATTCGTGAGACGGTAAAATAGTAACTTGATTTAAATATTATTAGAAAAATTGTACCATTATTTGTGGTACGAGAAAATGAATGGAAGTATCCCTAAATGTTTATAGTAGTATATTAGAAAATTGTACTTATACTTTTGGGGACGGTGAAATATTAAATAGGAATAAAAGGAAATTGTCCTATTATTTATGGGACGGTAAAAAAGAATGAAATGGGGCTTGAAATAGGAGTTCTAAACTTGTTAGTATACTCATGAGAATGTTAGGAGTGTTAGTTAAATGTTACTCCTACGTGTGGGACGGAGAATTAATGAAACTTGAATTCAGGGGAAAAGGGCCAAAATTTGTACCGCACGGTCGTGCGCCTTTATTTGGCCCGGTCGTGCCAAATATCACCTTTAGGCAAATTTTCTCGACAGTGTTAGCACGGTCGTGCGCCTTTTATGGGCACGACCGTGCCCAATAAATGCGCACGACCGTACAAACTTCATTTTCGGCACGACCGTGCCCATAAAAGGCGCACGACCGTGCTAAGACTGTCGAGAAAATTTGCCTAAAGGTGATATTTGGCACGACCGGGCCAAATAAAGGCGCACGATCGTGCGGTACAAATTTTGGCCCTTTTCCCCTGAATTCAAGTTTCATTAATTCTCCGTCCCACACGTAGGAGTAACATTTAACTAACACTCCTAACATTCTCAGGAGTATACTAACAAGTTTAGAACTCCTATTTCAAGCCCCATTTCATTCTTTTTTACCGTCCCATAAATAATAGGACAATTTCCTTTTATTCCTATTTAATATTTCACCGTCCCCAAAAGTATAAGTACAATTTTCTAATATACTATTATAAACATTTAGGGATACTTCCATTCATTTTCTCGTACCACAAATAATGGTACAATTTTTCTAATAATATTTAAATCAAGTTACTATTTTACCGTCTCACGAATAGGAGTATGATTTCCTACTAATCTTTTGATAACCCAGGAGTATGCCTTTTTCAAGTTTATTCATACTCAGTATATTTATACTCCCTTCGTCCCAAAATTACAAGTATCACAAAAATTGCTCAAAACACAATTTTAACAAGAACAAGTAGCGGGAATAACATATATACATGTTATTACAAGTAAGGGGGAGCTAATAGCTTACCTAGTCAAAAATCAAGTTGACCAAAATAAATTTCTGATCGGTCTGGAACGCTCTATTCAACGCCACGAATATTTATCCGGGACCGGAATCACGAACAGAGAGATAATTAAGCTCGAGGAGTCGAGAATAGGGTGGAGCTTTTACCCTAACTTTACACAGAGGGAGTACGAGAAGAAAATTTGGGGGAAAATGATTGTCAGAGAAGAAGCAAACATATTTATCCTTAACAAGTTTCCCAAAATTGCAATTATGCCCCTCAAGTTTCACACATTACAAAAAGGCCCCTAAACTTTCAACTTTGACATTTAACCACCTTAACTTTCTAACGCAGTTAAATAATTAACTCAAATAAAATAGCATATAAATATGCTAGCCAAGAATTTAACAAGCAAGTCAAAAATTTAACAAATAAGTCAAATATTTAACGAGATTAAGGATGGGCGTTACAGAATAAAACGAAGGCAACTCCAAAGAAAGTATGGCAAAAGATTGCTGCTCCTTCGAATAGCGATAATGTGGTGGATATTGATGATGGAATCTAGGCTGCTCAACCTACTATGGAGGTTGATGGAGACGCGAATCATGACAAGGTTTCGAAGGAGGCATCCGATAAAGAAAATGAGATACATTATTTCAGTTCCTTCGGCTTCAAAGCCAACCCCAAATTCTACTATTAATTTGCAAAATGTAACAACTCAATCTGGTGCACAAGCTGCTGATGAGGTGACTGGTACATCTGAGTTGAGAGTAGAAATTGATACTATTCAAAATGAGTCTGATGTCTCATCATCCGTCCCTATGAATGCTCCTAATTTGGATAAAGAAGAAAAAATTAATTTGATTCGGGAAAAGGTTCGGCAAACTCAAGCTTCATCAGCTCCTAACTTACGTCCTTCTATCGCTCGTACACCGAATCCCAAATACTTCAATACCGAATTTATAAACCCAAAAATTCTAAAAGCAGCTCTTACTATTCGGGAAAAATGCGATTCTGAACCGGAAGGCGGTCTCTCTGATACATCTCCTTCGGCATTTGAAGAAACTCGTCTTTATGTAGAAGACGGCTTTCAAACAGTTAAAGGAAAACGAGAAAAATCTGGTTCGAAAGCTAAAGCAAAGAATATCAAGCTTAAGAGGCCTTGGAATAATAAAAGGCAATTTGATTGACTTTCATATTTTTATTTATTTTTATTTTTAATTTTTTGTGGGATGGTTTTGGCCTTGTCCCCCATCACTTCTTTGTACCTTTTATTTCATTTTAATAAATTTTTAGGGGGCATCACCCTTTTTGTTTTTTTATTATTATTAAAAAGAGATTACTTATTCGATTATTACATTTCTTGCAAGTTTTTTATAATAATTTCCGTAGCTGATACTTGTGAAGGACTAGCATGAGGTTAATGAATAATCATATGATGATTATGTGCATTAAGATGCAATTTAAGCTTGTGGGTGCTTCTTGGTGAACAAAGGTGCTGGATTGACATGTTATGAGATTTATGTCATGGTCAAATGTCATAATTAAATCTCATATATGTATAGCATTGGAATCCTTAGACATGAGATTATCATGGTCTTCCACTTGATGAACGTTATGTTTGGCATAGTTAAACATTATCCTTAACGTGGTACTTATAAAAGTTATGATCGACATAATCAAATTCTGGTAGGGAAGAATGGCAAGTTAAGATAAGATTTATCTCTTTATATGAGAGATATCTACTTGGTCACTCAATGAAACGTCCGAATGAATTGATGAAATCATTTCCATTCGGTCAATCAATTTACCTGGAATCGAGAAAATACTAGCATGATTATGAGAAATTTTTTTTTGGCAAAAATATATTAGAACGGACGAAAGTCTTGTGAAGATTTCAAAAACGTCAATCGGTGAATGACACGTGAGTTGCATGTGATCATTTAACGGGATTTTCTGACGAAGTTCGTTAAAACCCTAACTTTTTAACAAAATGACAATATTGTGGCTTAAATTGAAAATAGTGAAACTTTTGGGGCCCAAAAACCCTATAATTTGTGGCCTAAAATGCAATTTTCCCTTGATTAAAATAGAAAGTTTATGTTCCTACAGTGAAGAAAGGGAATATCTTGAGCTAACAGTGTTTGATCCATACTCTCACCTATGTTGGACTCAAACTCAAAAACAAAGAAAGATTATGGGTGTTGTTGTTCACACTCGTAATACTACTGAGTATATCTGTAAGCGGCCAATCGACCGACATATGCAATGTACTTTTGTGGTTTGCATCAAATAATGCAACGTGGTGTATATACCCTGGGAAACCGCTGACTAAATGCCTAGGTGTCAGGATTCCTAAGACATCTAATTGATTTTATTTGTTTAGATTCCCCACCCACGTTTTTAAAGGGACGTAAGAAAACATTTGTCTATTAGATAAAACCAGAGATTTGTAGAGAGGTTCAGGGGTTTGATAACGGAACTAGAAGGTGTTAGCCACACTCTCTCCCCGGCCTTATGACCGGTCTTGATATTCAGTGCGTTCTAGTTCATTATGAGCCCTTCCTATGCTAGAAATATTGAGAAGATGAGGGTTTTAAAGGGATTAGAATGTAGGGAAATAACCCTTCTGTCAACTCCAATGAGTGCATTAACTTTTTTAGGTCATGTCTCATTTATGGAGATTGCGTACTTAACATACCAAAGAAAAGAACAAGTACGAGAGATGGAGATGAGAAAGAGAGGAGATAAGAGAGTAAGAGGGAGAGTACCTAGATGCACACGTACTTAACTTTTTCAAACTAACGGTGTTAAATTTTTTAACGAGTGGCAAATGATGTGTTAAAATTCTAATGAACGTTGATGTGAAAACTAACTTTCCATCAACTCCATCATCTCGATCTCTCCATCTTGACAAACATCAACATTTAACCTCTATCGTTTAGCCACCACTAACCCTTCACCATACAACGACCATTACTAATCTGACAACATTCAACAACCACCAGAAAATAATCCCCGTCCCCCATTTAACCCCACCCTTCCCTCCTCCACTCCATCCAGCGCCCTCGTCCCCTATTTACTAGGTCACCGTCCTGTTCCACGTTTAGGTTTGCCTCCCAAGTGTCTTAATTGAACCAAGTTAGAGAAGTATGTTTTCACGTAAATGATATCTTCGTAAACCCATTTCAATTAAACTCAACTTTTAATTCTGTCTTCGCCAAAAAATGAAAAAATAAAATCTCTGTCTTCCTAAAAAACCCTCCTAGCAAACACCTAAATTTTAAATCACTAAGTTTAGAAACCCGCTTTAAACAAAAAAATTGACATACCTAGATGATTTCAATTTTGAACCGTAAAAATAACAATAACTTAATAATCAATTTACGCCATGTGTATTGACTTTTTTTGGAGTAACTGTTAGAAGTTAACCACTTGATTCTTCCCTGAAACCAGAAATTATACCTCGGGTGTGGCTGGAAATCAAGAAAATGGAAGTCTTTCGCCGGAATTGATAGAGTTTCTTCAGATGTGATGGAGAAAGCAGTGTAAATTGATTACGGGTCAGTTTAGCATTCAAATTAAGGCGGAGTTGGGGGAGGGTGGAAGTGGAGGCGGTGCTGGGCTGAAGAAGAGCAGTGGAGGATATTGGATAGGGAATGAGATTGGTGATGGAGGATGGAGGGGGAAGAGCTGGGGGAAGGTGGTATTGGACGCGAGCTTAAGGAAGATGGGGGTTAACGGGTGTTAGTTTCTCAAGGTGTATTAACTACGTCATCAAGATGTTAATTTTTTTAGTGTTATCTTTTTTCTTTTTTTTTTTTCTTTTTTTTTCTTGTTTTTAAAAAGTTACATTATTTGATAAAACATACTCCCTCCGTCCCAGACTAAGTTTCTTACTTTCTTTTTTAGTTTGTCTCAGATTAAGGTTCTTAGTTTCTTTATTACCTAAAATGGACAATGAGACCCACTTGTCAATCTCACAACAAAACCTCTCTACACACTTTCTCTCTCCTACTTTTTCCCACTTAACTTGGGTAGTCAGAAACGGAAAAAAAATTCAGGCCTTCACAAATACTTGGATACCTATCAACCTCTCCTACCAACCCCCTCTGAACCTTGTGGATAGCTTTTCTCACCTCCTTGTGGAGGATCTCTTCCACCCTGTGACAAAACTATGATGAACCCATTTGGTTAAAACTTTATTCCCACCTCACATTGCTGACTCTATACTTTCAATCCACATTCCTAGAACTGGGAGGATAAACTTTTTTGGAACCTTTCAAAAAATGGAATCTACAATGTCAAAACTGGATATTTTGTTGCATTGTCAAAGCACAAAGACACGGATCAACTCATTCAGAGTAGAACTAATACCAACCTCTCGAAAGCCTGGAAAACTTATGGAACCTCCCGCTAGAACCAAAAAATAAATTCTTCGCCCGGAAAGCACTCTCACATATTCTCCCCACTCAAAAAGGTCTATCTCACAGAAAATGCACAAATATCTCAGTTTGCAACCGCTGTGGATCTGCAGAAGAAAATGAATCCAACCACTTTCCCTCCTATCAACTAGCACAAATCACTTGAAACCAATCTCAAACTAAAATCCTTTCTGCCCCAAGATTTCTAAGCAATCAATCCCTCCTCACTTGGTTCACCTCTTGGATATTAAACCATCCCTCTGAAGATGACATTTGCTTTGCTATTCTAGTTTTTTGGGAGATTTGGAAAAATAGAAATGACATTTATTTTAACTTGGCAAACCCCTCTATAGACACCACCCTATCCTTAGCTTCCTTAAACCTTTAGAAAACCAAAAATTACAACGTAAATATAACCCCAAAACTGCATCACAACAATTTTCTCCCGCCCCCTCCCAAATCCTGGAATCACCCTGAGTCTTGATTTGTTGAATGGAAAGACTCATGAGGAATATCCAAAAAACACAAACATTGATTCTTCGCAAATCCTAATTGGCGATGGATCATGGAAAAATAATGCAAGATGGGCCAGCCTAGGATGGGAAATTTGGGATCCAAGAAGTGGACGTCTAGTATCGGGCAACATTTCCTTCAAGTCCTCTACCCCTATGGCAGACTGAAATCTTAGCCATTTGGAAAGGATTAGAATGGACAATGCACAACAACCACACGGACATCATCATCCTCACAGGTTCAAAAACTGGCCTGAGATCACATAAAGCAACCGAACAACATCGACATCAGTCTTGAAGCTATCAATTCAGATATTACTTTGTTGGGTATGCCCACTTATA
The DNA here is from genome assembly GCA_026119855.1 of Campanula takesimana. Classification (NCBI taxonomy): domain Eukaryota; kingdom Viridiplantae; phylum Streptophyta; class Magnoliopsida; order Asterales; family Campanulaceae; genus Campanula; species Campanula takesimana. The sequence goes on along the minus strand of JAOWBW010002553.1, from coordinate 25,841 downwards.
TCTCAGTTTCAATGTAATAGGATTGATTAGATTTGATTGATCCATCACCTACGTTTTATTTCTTGGACTTTAGACCCATATGTAAGAAGTATTCATACTTCATTTTTTAGGTAGTCCATTGTAATAGAACAGACTTAGGAATAAGGCAAGAATGACAAGATTGAAGAATCACTATGTTCAGTTTGAGCCACGCGCCCATGCGCCCCTCTCTTGCGCCATACGCCCTTGTGACGAGCGCATATGAGTATGCGCCTAGCATTGCTCATGCGCCCCAAATGGCTCAACGCGCTTCATTATAAATGATTTAACACTCAGTGATTTATTGAAGACTTGAAGAAATTCAAACTATGCCAATGATCCAACGGTGGTTAAATAACACGTGTGCAACTAGATTTGAGGACACCTGTTCACAACGGTCATATTTGTGTTATGTGTCTAACGGCTATAAAAGGACACGTGCTCCATTCAATGAGCGACAACACATCTGTCCTTTGATCTTATCCACAAGGGATTTCCAATGGCTAGTTTTTGGGGCTCTACTATAAATACCCCATAACTTCAACCATTTGAAGTAGCTAAGCATTTCATAATTTCTCTCTCAAACATTTGTTGAAAATTTGAAGATTGCCCTTTGAATTCCCAGATTCCTCAAGAACATCTTCATACCTTCATACTTAGCCCAGATCCTCAAGCAAAAACACTTTAGTTTTATTGTGCTCTAAATCCCATAGATCTAAAGAACCTTAAAACTAAGAACACACACACACCTCTTTAAGTTTGATCACTTAGATCTTTCTTTAAGAGATACACCGGGTTTGTCTAGGATTTGTTCTTTCACGGAATATTAGACCTTGAGTTATTGTATAAGCTCAAACGTTGTAATTTGTAACACTCACTCATATTATAAGATCTCCATTAGAAATCCAAGACTAACCATCTTGGTAGAGGACATAGATCATTTTCCGATTGAACCTCTCCAAATAGCGCGTATTAATTACTTGTCATTTACTTTCAAGTTATTATCTTATCTCACTATTTGCTTGTTTAATCATTGTAGATTGATTGGATTGAATTGTGTTGTGTTTGTTATATCATTTGCCTTAGTTCCATCTTTCACTCACTTTGAGCCAAAATACTTAGAGTGTGTGTTGCGCCCCCTTTATCATTTGCGCCTATTTACATAACTAAATTCCGCTGTGCATTTCAGTCAGTCACTCACTTAGGCGCATTTCATAACGCTTATTTGATAAAGTGCGCATTTGCAATTGAGTTTATCAAGGGTACGAAAAGAATTTCAAAACAGCTATTCACCCCCCCTCTTGCTATTTTTATACCCTTGTTGCCCCTTTGGGACCAACATACTTCTCTGTCAAATAATTGTAATAGCTTTAATATTATTAAGGTGGATAGGATTGTTATTAAATTTGTGCATGTAAATGCTAATTTTGCTAGAAATTTGTACCAACACTTTATCGGCCCTTAGCCGACCTTCTTAATAAGATAAGTAGATAAATTTGTCAAAAAAAAAAAAAACATACGTATGTACGTACATACGAGTGTACTAAATAATTTACATGTGTGAACAACAAACACCCAAAAATTATATTTGAACGCTTCTCTTTAGTGGGCTATAACAAGCTATAACATTTTAATATCGATCGAGCATAAAAATGCCGTCAACGCTTGATCCACGGTAGGATATTAGAATGCTTGCTTGGACCTGCACAACGAACGCACGTGAGCTTAGCCGCGTTTGCACCGGCGAAGACCCTCCGGCGTGAGAATAAATCAGTCCGTTCAATGTAAAGAGAGAGAAGTTAGTAGTGATTTTTTAGAGAGAGAGAGTGGACCTGCTTTAGAAGGTCAGGACCTCCTATTTATAGGACCAATATTGGCTTGCTCCCCAAGTAGTAGATAAGGTGAGGTTAGCTTTGTCCTTATGTGAGGTCACCCGCGTCGTCCTTATCCATATTAGGGTTCCGGAGAGGCTAAGGCCCAAACGTCCTTGATGGATTGGGCCTGTACGGTCTGTACTTGCTTCTAGGCTCCTCTAGAAGGCCCAGTATAGGAAGAGAACGAGCCGAGCTGGATGTCAACCGAACTCACAAAACGAGCTGACCCTTGTGACATTCTTGACCTCAACTTTAATCATCACGTTTGACAATTGTTTAGTGGGCTCGTGGACCTCGTTGTTGGGCTCAGCTCGAGGACCGAGCACGCGAGCACGGGCAAGGGTCCAGAGCCGATTTCGGGTTATCCTTCACAAATACTATAGCAATATTTGACATAAACTTATGTCCAATCAAAGGAGATCTCATCTCGTTCTATGCTTTGTACCAAAAAAATCTCCTTTTATGCTAACCAACCAAAAATCATCTTAAGGGTATATATCCTGAATGTAGCCAAATCATAAACGTCTTACCATTAGTCCATTTCTTTCTCTCATTTGAACTTTCAATATTGGCGTCGGGAATTTCAAACTCACAACTTATATCCGTAACCCTCTCTTAATCTTCCATCCTCTGCAACTCCGATCACCGGATTTAAAAAAAAAAAAAAAAAACTGCAAAATAATGGCTTCCGGTCAAGCACCAATCACAGACCTTCCACCCCATGTCCTAATCTTTCCATTTCCGGCCCTAAGCCATACCAATACCATGATCAACCTCGCCGAACTTCTCTCTTTATCTTCCATTGACATAACCTTCATTCTTTCCGATTTCAATCACACCCGCCTCCTTCATCACTCCAATATCCACTCCCGTTTCTCCAATTACCCTTCTTTTCGCTTCGAGACCATCTCCGACGGCCTCCCCGATGACCACCCTCGTGCCGGCATGCAGATGCTTGACATATTTCATTCTATCGCGAACGTGACGGGCCCACTTTTCAAGAAGATGATGGTCGACCGGAACTATTTCGGTTCAGCCACCCGCCGGCCAGTCACTTGTATTATAGCCGATGGTCTGCTGAGCTTTGCCGGAGAATTTGCCCAGCAGGTAGGGATTCCCCTGATTTACTTCCGTATGATAAGTGCCTGCTCAATCTGGGCATGTTACTGCTTTGAAGAAATCATTCAAGCTGATGAAATACCAGTCAAAGGTACCAAAATTACCCATTTATGCATTCTATTTACACACACACATACAATACTCCCTCCGTCCCACCTCACTTGAGACTTATTTCCAATTTGGGCGGTCCCACTTCACTTGAGACTCCCCAAAATGGTCATCCTTTTATAATTTTATATTCAATCTACCCCATCCACTCATTCTCTCTCTTCATTTTCCACCACACAATTTATTCAACTAACCTACTTTTAACCCCACTCATTCTCTCTCCTCATTTTCTACCACACATTTTCCTTAGTTTATTATTTTTCCTTAGTTATCGTGCCCACCTCTTAGGTCTCTGCTCCCTCCGTCCCACCCGAAATAGATATGACAAATTTTCCATTTTGGGTGTCCTATCCAAAATGGGAAATCCCAAACTAAGATGTTTTTATTACTTCTTTAAGGCATCCTAAACTAGAATGTTTTTATTATTTTTTTATTAACGTGACCCACTTTGAGGTTGTCTTATTAATGGGACACCCAAAATGACAATTTGTCCTAATTCTAATAGGGCGGAGGGAGTATATATAGAGAGAGATTGAACATCTACTGTAAAAAGATGGGTGTGCTAATAATATTTTCATGTACATATAGGAAATGGAATGGATCTCGTGGTCACGAGTGTTCCAGGAATGGAAGGTTTTCTAAGGCGTCGTGATCTCCCTAGTTACTGTCGTGTGGACGATATCAATGATCCGATATTCCGAATGATTACTAAACAGAGCAAACAAACCTTTATAGCTCAAGGAGCCATAATCAACTCTTTCGAAGAACTCGAAGGACCCATACTATCTCAAATACGTAATGTCATGCCTAATCTCTACGCGGTTGGGCCACTTCATGCACATCTGAAATATAGACTCGAAGAACAAAACAAAGTATTTTCAATCTCTTCTGCATCTCTTTGGGAACAGGATCGATCTTGTATAGATTGGCTCGATTTGCAGCCACAAAAATCTGTGATTTACGTGAGTTTTGGTAGCATTACGATTGTGAAAAGGGACCAATTACTGGAACTTTGGCATGGGTTGGTGAATAGTGGACAGAGGTTTTTGTGGGTTATGCGACCGGATTCTGTTGAAGATTGGGCGGAGGGTCAAATTCCGGTTGAACTATCGGAAGGGACGGAGAAGAGAGGATATATGGTGAGGTGGGCTCCACAGGAGGAGGTCTTGAACCACCCGAGCGTAGGTGGGCATTTCACTCACAGTGGGTGGAACTCGACTCTAGAGAGTATAGTTGTAGGGGTGCCAATGATTTGCTGGCCTTACGTTTCAGATCAGATGATTAATAGTCGGTTTGTGAGTGAAATTTGGAAGATCGGGTTGGATATGAAGGATACATGTGATCGAGTCGTGGTTGAGAAGATGGTTAGGGATCTAATGGAGGTACGGAAGGGTGAATTCTTACAGAGAGGTGAGGAAATGGCGGCCTTGGCTAGAAAAAGTGTCAGTGAAGGTGGATCATCGTATCATAATTTGGACTCAATGATTGACTATATAAAATCGCTGCTAATATAAAAAACCAAGCAAACAATTGATGAATCAATACATATATATGAACAACAATGGTAGTTTCCTAAGTTAAACAATCTAGTACTGTACTCTGTTTCGAAAAATAATGTACTCTTGTTCGCAATCTCCCTTGGTGTAACTAAGGCAAGTGATAGGAAGATGGCCAGATATTCATGGGCGGACCAAGTTGACTACACGCAAGTCCAAATAAAATGTTACTACCGAGTATAAATTTTTACAAATTTTTACGGTAGCTCATGTACTATAAAATGTTATCTAACACCAATAAAATATAACATAACATACTCCTTCTGTCCCATAACAAAGTATTCAGTTTGATTTTTTTGTCGACACAAATGAGCTTTAATCAAACATTAATGTCAATCTATTCATCTTAGTGAAATTGCAAAAACTGCTATTGATAAATTACTAAGTGATTTATCAATCACAACTTTTAAAATTTGATTAGTATGATAAATTGACTTTAATGTTTGGTCGAAGTTAACTCGTGTTAGACAAAAAACGGTGAAACTGTGTACTTTGTTATGGGACAAAGGGAGTATGCACTATAATATGAAACCCATGTACTCCCTCCCTCCGTCTCATTCGAAATAAGACGTTTTGTCATTTTGGGTGTCCCACCCGAAATAGAACATCTCAAAATGGAATGTTTTAATTATTTTTCAATTAATGAGACCCACTTGTCATACCCACACCAACTTTTCATTTATTATTCTATGCCCAATTTCTCTCTCCTTTATACTCACAACACCTATTTTTCACTTTTTCCAATAAAATATTGTTATTCCGTAACTCCCGTGTCGGGATCAAGAATCCTATTTCAGATGGGACGGACAGAATACTACTCCCTCCGTCCCATAACTATGTGCACAAAATGAGTTTTGCATAGGAATTAAGGGATGAATAGTAGTGGGTAGTTGTTGTGAGTGTAAAAAGTGGAGTAGGAGGGAGAAAGTGGGGTAGGGAATAGTAGATTGATAGGTGTTGTGAGTATAAAAGTAAAGTAGGAGAGAGAATGAGTGAGATGAATAGTTAAGATTCTTTGCCAAATTAAGAAAGTGTGACTTATTAATGAGACACCTAAAATGACAATTTGTGCACATAGTTATGGGATGGAGGGAGTATACTACATAAGTCTGATGTTTATCTAGTTTTTCTGCACATGCCCGAACACCAAGTTGGACATAGAGCCAATGTCTCTGCGTCCACATAATTTCTTTCTTTCACGTCACTTTCTGTAGGACATACACATACCAAAAATGGTGTGACCCCTTGATAATGAGCTTAATATCGTCCCTTATGAATGATTCTTTGCCCACCTTCTGCTCTATTTTCTTTGATTTCCCAGACTTTTGTGTAGCTTAAACTCAAATCCATAGCTTCAAATGGCAGCTTCTGATAAGATTCAAGAAGAGAATACAAATCTTCCTCCCCACGTCCTCCTCTTTCCCCTCCCTGCTCAAAGCCATGTAAACACCATGCTTAATCTAGCCGAGCTCTTCTGTTTATCTGGTATAGACATTACCTTCATCATTTCCCACTTTTCCCATGCTCGCCTCCTTAACCATTCAAGTACTCACTCTCGTTTCTACCGCTACCCTGGTTTTCGATTCGAGACCATAACCGACGGCCTCCCTGATGACCACCCTCGTGCAGGCAAACAGCTAATGGAAATGGTTCCTGCTGTGAAGAACGTGACCGTCCCACTTTTCAAGAAGATGGCAGTTGAGAATAATTGGTTCGTTTCCTCAACGCGCAGGCCTGTCACTTGCATTATTGCTGATGCTGGTATCGGGTTTCCCCATGAGTTTGCTAAAGAGAAGGGGATTCCAATTATCTACTTTCGTTTTATCAGTGCTTGTTCCTACTGGGCTTGTTACTGTTTTAAAGAGCTTATTGAAGCTGATGAAATACCCATCAAAGGTATGTTACAAAATCTTTTATCTTCTCTTTCGAATTCAAAATCTTGTTAATTTATTTGAATCTGATTACGAATAGTCTTATCATGTATAAATAGGAAATGGGATGGATCTACTTGTGAAGAGTGTTCCAGGAATGGAAGGTTTCCTCCGGCGACGTGATCTCCCTAGTTATTGTCGTGTTGACGACATTAACGATCCAATACTCCAACTGATGACATACGAAAGCAAACAAACTACAAAAGGTCAAGGAGCTATAACCAACTCATTTGAAGACCTCGAAGGACCAATCATCTCTCAAATCCGCAACGTGATACCTAATCTCTACCCCATCGGGCCAATCCACGCGCACTTGAAATCTAGACTTGCAGAGACAAACAGAACTTCATTAGTATCTCCCGGAAGTTTCTGGGACGCAGATTCTACTTGTATGGATTGGCTCGATTCCCAACTCCCAAAATCTGTCATTTATGTAAGTTTTGGCAGCATTACGGTTGTGTCAAGGGACCAGCTAATGGAATTCTGGTATGGTTTGGTGAATAGCGGGCAGAGGTTCTTATGGGTTATGAGACCGGGGTCTATTACTGATGAGAATGGGACGGAGGGTCGAGTTCCGGTTGACCTAGAGGAAGGGACTAAGGAAAGAGGCTACATGGTGAGTTGGGCCCCACAAGAGGAGGTGTTGGACCACCCTTCTATAGGTGGTTTCTTGACTCATAGTGGATGGAACTCGATATTGGAGAGTATATGTGCAGGGGTGCCAATGATTAGCTGGCCTTACCTTGCGGACCAGATGATTAATAGTCGGTTTGTGAGTGAAATTTGGAAAATTGGGTTGGACATGAAAGATATATGCGATCGGGCTGTGGTGGAGAAGATGATTAGAGATCTTATGGAGGTTAGGAAGGATGAGTTCTTAGAACGAGCAGAGGAAATGTGTGCATTGGCAAGAAAAAGTGTGAGTAAAGGTGGATCATCATATGCTAATTTTGACCGTATGATTCAATATATCAGATCATTGGTCATTTAATCTAGCAGCAGTGTGAAGGCTTAATTGTAGTGCGGTAGAATCTTCCGTTTAATCTATGGTGCAAGCATGTACTCAGAATATGCGAAACCCATAACTGGGATTTTATAGGTTCTGTTTATTAAAAAATATTGCCGGAATTATGAATCAAAGATATGAATTTGTCTTTCATTCATTGTATTATTAAGAGGATTCTATGAAGGTAAAACTTGAGACGAGTGTTGTTATTTACACACACAAGGACATACCAAAGAATAAAGAGAAAATCTTATACTCAAAAAGGGGGCAATTGCCCCCATTGATTTTTAAAAAATACTGTAAAAATTTACTAGAGTAGAATTTACAAATAAAAAATGGGTGTGTTTAGTAAACACAATCAGATTAACCAACAAACTATAGAAACTGATTTCAAAAATACAAACTATAGAAACTGGGTTACGGATTTTCCTTACTATAACAAGTTCATCAACTGTATGCGACGTCACCGTCCGTCTCTGACAACGACCGGCGACAGCCTTCCCAAATCCAGTCACAGTTCTGTAAGACCATGAGCAATAGCTTCAACTCCCAAAAATATTCAACTACCTTAGTATCACTCCACCTCATCTTCTCTCTCCATCCACTTTATTATTCAACTACCACTAGCGGGTAACCCGTGCTCTGCACGGGAAACCAATACTATATCTTAAAAATAATATTTTAACTATAGTTAACTAATATAGTAATTATCATTTTAACTAAAAATATTAATAATAATAATTAATCTATATAATTACTATTATTATAATTAAATAATATTATTGATAGTAATAGCAATGATTAATTTATATAATAATTATTATAATTATTATAATAAACTAATACTATTAATAGTAATAGTTAATAGATATAGTAACTATTATGATTAATTAATAATTTAACTTATATAATAACTATTATAATTAACTAATACTAATAATAGTAATAGTTAATGTATATAGCCTATTTATAGTTAACTAATACTATTAATAGTAAAAACTAACTAATAAAGTAACTATTATAGTTAACTAATACTATTAATAGTAACAATTAACTTATATAGTAACTATTATAGTTAATTAATACTATTAATAGTAACAATTAACTTATATAGTAACTATTATAGTTAACTAATACTATTAATAGTAATATTTAACTAATATATTAACTATTATAGTTAACTAATACTAATACTATTAATAGTAATATTTAACTTGTATAGTAACTACTATTGTTAACTATTACTATTAATAGTAATACTTAACTTATACTATTAATAGTAATATATTAACATACATATTAACTATAATAGTTAAGTAATACTATTAATAGTAATAGTTAACTTGTATAGTAACTATTATAGTTAACTAATACTATTAATAGTAATAGTTAACTTACTATTAATAGTAATAGTTAACTTGTATAGTAACTATTATAGTTAAGTAATACTATTAATAGTAATAGTTAACTTGTATAGTAACTATTATAGTTAACTAATACTATTAATAGTAATAGTTAACTTGTATATTAACTATTATAGTTAAGTAATACTATTAATAGTAATAGTTAACTTGTATAGTAACTATTATAGTTAATTATTACTATTAATAGTAATAGTTAACTCATATCATAACTATTATTATGAGCTAATAGTATTAGCTAATAATGAGAATATCAAAAGTCACACACTTTTAGGATAGTGATGATGTGGCATCACGAAATGTAAGATTCTTCCATGATTTGTCCACGTGGCATCACCACATCTCTCTTCACCAACTTTAATATATATATATATAGATTTCAACTACACCTCCCACAATAACTAGTTTAGTGTAAAATTCAACCCCTCCCAACTCATCATTCTATACCCCACCACTTTTATTTTATTTATAATCTTTATTTTTATGATTAATAAAATAATAATAATAATAATATATAATAAAAATAAATGATTACTATTATTATTTATAAATTCGAGATTTTTTTAAATTTTTTAAATTTTTTAAATTTTTTAAATTTTTTTAATTTTTTTAATTCACACTTAATTAATTTTTTTTAATGGCAATTGAATAAATACGAGAATTTTTAAATTTTATTAAAAATAAGAAAAGTTACAATAAACTTAGCTCGCTCCACAAGTGATGAAAAACAAATAAGCATAGGATACATAGACTCGACTGACAGTACAATAAAATTATTAAATCACTAATTTCCGAACTTTGTCCATATGCGTTTGACTAGATCCTTCTGCAATTGTCGATGAGCCCTTTGATCACGCAAATCCGATCTAGTACGTACATGATTTTCAAATGTTGGTAATACCTCAGTCGAGAATGGTTGCTGTGTACTAGACCCACTTGCCTCGGGATGATCCTGATAGTCAAGCCAATTTTGAGAATACGTATCCCGTTCATCCTCAACAATCATATTATGTAATATGATACATGCTCTCATGATCATAGCCAAGTCCGCTATCTCCCACATTCGAGCTGGTTCTCGAATGATTTTAAACCGAGCTTGGAGCACTCCAAATGCACGTTCGATATCCTTCCGATATGCCTCTTGATATTTTGCAAATAGCTTGTCCTCTTCACTTTGAGGAAGTTTAACGGATTTGACGAAGGTCGGATAAGAGGGGTAGATACCGTCAGCAAGATAATATGTCATATTATACTGACGTTCATTCACAAAGAAATTGACTCGTGGAGTATTTCCTGCTTCAAGATCATCGAAAACTGGCGATCGGTCAAAAACATTTATATCGTTTAATGTGCCCGGACATCCAAAAAAGGCATGCCAGATCCATAAATCATGACTTGCAACGGCTTCAAGAATAACCGTGGTGGTTCCCTTATCACCTCTAGTAAATTGAATGACCCCCTTGCAGAATCTCCGTAATGCCTCCAACGCTGTAGTTTTCCCTATTTTAATGTATTCATCAATAGCATCGGCGGACATACCATATGCTAACAATCGCATGGCCGCGGTACATTTTGCTAATGGAGATAGGCCTTCTCTGCCGGAACAATCGAACCTTTGTGTGAAGTAGCTGTCATGGCTTGAAAGATCCTGGACGTTGCGGAGGAATACATGTTTCTGCATCCGATATCGTCGCCGAAAAGAATCTTTATACATAGCATTTTCGGAAAAGTAGTCATCAATCAGGCTCTTATTGTGAAAAGCGTGATCTCTTTCAAATTTTTTCGAGTTTTTTTCGGAGTTTTATCATCAAAAAACTCGTTCATGATAAAACTCTCCTCAATTTCAAGTTCCCTTTTGTAGGCTTTGACATCAAAAGGAAGAAATCCGGATGGATCCATTGATGTAGGAGGAAGGAAATGAGAGAGTGTTTGATGTAGAAAGAAGGAAAGAAGAATGTGTTTGGTGTAGGAAGAATGAAAGAAGAGAGTGTTATTTATAAGAAAATGAGTGGTTAACGTTGACGGATTTGAAACTTCAATTCAATTGAGTTAGTTAAAGGATAACAAATTAGTGGTCGTGGTTGATAATAAAATTGTGGGACATTTTGAGGACGTGGTTGGTTAGAAAATTGATTTGGCGATTGAAAATCATTTGGATTGTAGTAATTTGGTGGAAAATTACTTGAATTCTGAGTGTTGAAATAAGGATTATTGGGATTATTAGGATTGTTGGCATCCATTTCACTAAAAGATGTTGAAAATTTTCAAAAATAAGGGTTAAAGAAGGATAAGTAAGATTTTTTTTGAGAGAAAAGAGAGTTTTTTTTTTGGTGTCCAAATAAAATGAAAGTTATATCAATTCATAGAGAAAAAAAATCCAGAATTTTCACAAAAAAAAAAAAAAAAGCTGTAAAATAATTGAGGTCGAAAATTTGGGTTGAAAATCAAATCTAAAAATATGGCGGACCAATCAAAGGGTGACACTTGGCAAAAGCTGGAAAAAAAAAAAAACCGCCTGACGCTGCCCTCATGCGCCTTTGTCGGCGGTGAGGCGCACGCGCCATGTCGGCATCAATAGGGAGCCGACGCGTGTCCAAGGCGGGCCCCCTAAATTTTCATTCAACCCGGTTGAAATTTATCAACCTTCACTTTCAACCCCCTCATATTCAACCTTCTATTGGAGCCCTTCAACTAGTTGAAATCCAATTCAACCCCCTCTTCAACCTTCTATTGCCCATGGTCTAAGACCCCAAAAACCCGTCTCTTAACGTCTCCGACGTGCGACCTGCCACCACCCTCAATCAACGTTAACCTAAAATGCGGAGTACTCCCTCCGTCCCATTAAAAGAAAGACTCAAAAATTTCTTAAAAATGGCGTCCCATTTTAAGAGTCAAAATTTTAAAATGGAAAGTGGGTCCTACATATCATACTCACAACAATTATTCACTAACTCTTCTCTACCCCACTTTCTCACTCTTACCCAACTATCAACACTCACAACTAGGACTAGCAAAATTTGTGAATTTGAATCAACCAACTCATGTACCAACCGTACCAATTATAATTGGTACGGCCAAATCGGTATACCGACATTGTTGGTAGGTACTACCGTACCAATTATGTATAATTGGTTGATACACGGTAGTGATATTTGATGTTGGTTGGTATAATGATACCGAAAAAGTGGAGAATACATAGGAGGGAACACAAGTGAACAAACAAAGGGTTAACTAACTCAATATCTCAAGAAATCCACCAAGAAATACAAACTAAATCACCACCCAAAGGCACTCAATCTAAGGGATAAGATAACTAGAAGAAATCAATCTTCTAAAACAAAGTCAAAAGACTTAATCTTTTATATAAAACTCAACTCTCTATCAATTACAATTGCATTAGTAGGGTATTTATAATAGACTTGGAACATCCCTCAAAGCATAGGAATACTAAAATACTAAAAAGATAAACTAACACTTAATTGTTAAATGATAAGATTGCCTAGAAATATGAAAGATCAAAAGACTTGACAAAATCCGTATGAATCTGTCCATGTGCGCAGCACTCAGCAAAATATTCATAACTTATTCTAGAAAAATCCAAATTCTAAACCGAGAAGTGCGCTAGAAATTAGACTGATAGAGCTTTCCAATGATATATTATTTGTATGCTGGAACATTATAGATAGTTACCAGATTTTCCTCAAATTGGACCTAAAATCTGGTCTCTTTATTATTTTGAAAGACTTCATTCAAACCATTTTTCCGATAGTTTTCTTACCGTTAACCCACTCAACCAATAATGAATTTGAATAACATATTGTTGGGTTGTTTCCCGCGTCATTCTCCCTTGGTTGGAGAAAATTCGTCCTCAAATTTTGTAGTGACGAAGATTTTTTCCAACATCAATCTTACGTTGCATATGCAAAATTGTGTTATGTTTGTCTTGTAAAAATAAAAATGAATCTTGCGTTTGTGTTGAAATTGATCTATCATGAAGTCGATAATCTGGAAATGTAAACATATGTACCTTCATGTAATCGTCTCCAAAAGTGTCTATTGGCTCTTTACTCTCTTTATCATAGGTTGGATCTTCATCGTAGACCGGAGGTTTATTCCAATCGACAACGACTTCTTCACTTGGTGAATTTGAAAATGGCCATGCAAGCTTTTCCAAAACATCATCATCATAAACTCGCTGAAATGTAAGGTTCAAACGATGTTGAAATCGACAAGAAGCCTCTTCTCTTGACACTCGGTCACAAGTGTAATTGAAAAGGGAAATCTTCTCACGATCTTTTGAAGTCAACAACTTTGAATCATGACGCGATTCATCATGATCCAAAGTCTCGTAGCGTGCAAGGCGACGCTTGAGTTGTACACTTGTCTCCTAAGATCTTCCACCATAACATCCCGGTCTTGGTAATGTTGCGGAAGCATACCAACCTCAGCTCTGGTACCACTTTGATACCGGAAAAGTGGAGAAGACATAGGAGGGAACACAAGTGAACAAACAAATGATTAACTAACTTAATATCTCAAGGAATCCACCAAGAAATACAAGCTAAATCACCACCCAAAAGCACCCAACCTAAGGGATAAGATAACTAAAAGAAATCCATCTTCTAAAACAAAGTCAAAAGACTTAATCTTTTATATAAAACTCAACTCTCTATCCATTACAATTGCATTAGTAGGGTATTTATAATAGACTTGGAACATCCCTCCAAGTATAGGAATACTAAAGTACTAAAAAGATAAACTAACACTTAATTAAGATTGCCTAGAAATATGAAAGATCAAAAGACTTGACAAAATCCGTATGAATCTGTCCATGTGCGCAGCACTCAGTAAAATATTCATAACTTATTCAAGAAAAATTCATATTCTAAACCGAGAAGTGCGCTAGAAATTAGACTGATAGAGCTTTCCAATTATATATTATTTGTATGCTGGAATTATAGAAAGTTACCAGATTTTCCTCAAATTTGACCTAAAATCTGGTCTCTTTATTATTTTGAAAGACTTCATTCAAATCATTTTTCCGATAGTTTTCTTACCGTTAACCCACTCAACCAATAACGAATTTGAATAACATATTGTTGGGTTGTTTCCCGCATCATATACCAAGTACCAATTGTAATTTTTAATAATATTAAAATATTATTATGTATTAAAAAATAAAGTATCTTTCAATATTCTATCCTTATTCTATTCCGTAACTAATTCAGTCTCACGACTCTTAATGTATTGGCAACATCATTTTGGGACGGAGGGTGTATATCAATTATAAGTGCAGGCAGCCTATGTTAATGTATTGACATTATCATTAATTTGTGTTGATGACGAACTTTAGTGAATATCCCATGAGCTGTTACATCCTGGCTATTCATGTCAATGTCGTAGCTTATATTGAAGTGCTTATATTGAAGTGCAGCTCTTATTGTAGAGGATAAGATAATATTAGTCTAATAGCTGCTATAATTATTACTACTACTTATGTTCCAAATTAACGACAAAATAGTTTTAAAATTTACATTTATTTTAAGATAGATGGAGGTAGTATAATTTAAATTAATTTCAATGGTCTTCCTCCTACATGAGACAGAGCAAGTTGAATGCAAAATTTCTTTCAAAAAGATAATTTGTATGTTTATAAATATTTAACATGTTTAACCTGTTTTAAAAGAATATATACAGTTACACTTCTCCATTATTCTTTTAAAAGAATATATACAGTTACACTTCTCCATTATTCTTTTAATTCAGTAGTTATAGAATTATTTTTCTCTCTTGTTCTTATATACTCCCTCCGTCCCGGCACAAGTGACACCAACTTTTGAGACACGGAGATTAAGAAAAATGTAGATATGTGTGGTAGAAAATGAAGAGAGAGTGAACGAGTGGGGTAAATAGTAGTGTTGGTTGAATAAATTGAGTGGTGAAAAATGAAGAGAGATAATGAGTGGGATTAAATGGTGGGGTTGGTTGAATACAAATATATTAAAATATTTTCATTTTAGGTAGTGTCACTTGTGGTGGGACAGACCGAAAAGGAAATAAGTGTTACTTGTGCTGGGACGGAGGGAGCACTTGTTTCTTTCCCTCTCAGCTGATAATGTCTCATCGACGGATTTCATGCCTAGATTCATATCTTAACAAGGTATGCAGGTTAATATTTCTTCGTGACCCTTACATAACAACATGTAACAGCTCAATACAAGTACAAGAATACTCAAGCGGATGTCAGTTTGCCTGTTGAAAAATACTACTCTCAAGTTGTTGTTGTTTTTTACATTACACTAGTGAGTAACCCGTCGAAATTCGACGGGAATAATAAAGCTAACTAATTAAAAAAAAACTAATCCAAGGCATTTTCATAATGTGTGTGTGTGTGAGAGAGAGAAAGAGAGAGAGGGTCTTAAAACTTTAGTTTAGCATAACAATGTGTAGCCACTCATTCTAATGAAAAGGTGAACTGAAAAAAAATCATGTTATTTCACACAATTATAAAATATTTTTCAAAAAGAGAGAAATAGTAGATTAACCAAGGAAATAAATTACTGTCAAAACCACAAGTTAAAACAAAAGAAAGAGCCGTCCCTATAAATAGGAACTACAAATCGGGATGCTCTTTTCTCTGTATAACAATCAATTACCTCATTATAAATCTGAAATCTCTATGTAAATCATACACATTCCTCCCTATATTTTCCAAAGAATGAACCTCTATAGGCTCTTCCTTAATGCAAACTATCAAAAAAATGACCAAAATAAATTTTGGGCTGAGCTACATATTATTTTTCTCTCTCAAACCTACATTCATTTTGGGAGGGAGTAATTCATTATAAAAGCAATAAAGTTTATCTCAGCATAGTGTCACTAAGATATACATTTGCGATAGTCTTGTGAGTAGAAGCCTTGGCACCATCATGAAATAGAACAATATCCCTATTTATTTTGGGGTAAATTTAGCCTGACATCTAAATCCCTTAAATTGTTAGGGATTTAGATTTGAGAGTAGAGACAATTGAAAGGAACTGAGAAAGGAGATACATGTTAGAAGCGGAGAAGATGGCTGCTCCGTAGTTTGGCGCTGCGTTGATCGAACTCCGTCTCTCCTACCCTCAATCAAGTCTTTTGCCGTTGAAATCCCAGGCTAGGTCAAGGTAATAATTTGAAAATAAAGTGTATATATGTAAGGGGTTAGAGTAAAAAATTGAGGGGTTAATTGAAGTTTATGAGGGTTGTGGCTGATACAAGTTTGTGGGGTGGGGGGGGGGGTGGGGGTAATTGAAAATTCTGATATCATGTTTATTTAGGCCCATTAAAATTTCCAAATTATTGCTTTAACCCCACCTAAAATAATTCAGTTCACTCCCTCAAACCCCTATACATATACTCAATTTTTACAAAACCTACCTAAACTTAATTCTTTTGTTCGCCGTTAACTTGTTCTGAGTCAAGGGAACGAATTGCGAAAGAGAGACGGGAGAAGAAGTTGTTCGAACTTCGAAGGCGAGCAACAGAGACGCCAGAGCAATTCCGATTCTCAACAGGTAATCCTTTGTCGATCTTTTCACAATTCCGTTTCTAATCTGAAATTCCTAAATTTCCTAAATAAAAATTATGTTTTGTCTCATAATCTGCATTCTTTCCTAAATTTACAATCCTCTGTTTCAATTGAATTTCAATAAAGTTTTATATCCAGGGTATGAGTTAATTGAATTTTAAAACTGTGTTCTAAAGTGTGAATAGAATAAGAAACTTAAGACTAAGCTTGGAAAAGAGAGAGGAGAAATCAGGTTTTGTATAGTTTGTCAATCAATTAGAACTTGCATGTCCCTAGGAGTGATCTGCTCAGATGATGTTGAACAATTATCTCAAATGAATTCAACTGCATCATCCTACATAAAAAAAAGTTATATCATGTAACAGAATGGAAAAGAAAAGGAAAATTCTGAAAATTAAGTAGTGATGCTTACCTGATCTTTACTCACCAAGTCGGACACCTTTGTTTCTTCTGAAACCAGCTTAGAAGCCACTTCCTGCAGCTTAAAAGAAATAAAATTCAATATTTATAGCTTACAAATCTATAAATACATGGTGTAATGTGGTTTGTACTTACATCAAAATTGGTGAGTGATAAATACTTAGTAATCAAGTGGCATTCCATGTCACTTTTCTCACAGTGAAAGTACGTTTTTCATCACGGTATCTTTTGCTCTTTGATCAATCTCCACCTGAAATAGACATTTTTTACCAAACATTTTTCAAAACGTTCCAGGTAATTGATCCATCTTACCATCCTATGGGAACAATATTTTACATTATGAAATTAAACGTTACGTACTCCCTCCGTGAAGCCCGACTTAGGATTTCAGTAAACATGATTGTACTTTGACCAAGCAATTTAAAAAAACATTGAACTCTATATATATCTAATAATTGTTGTTGAAAGTGTTATTAATAATGTCACAATAACAATTTTACAAATCTATTAAATTCATTATTTTCTGTTTAAATGACTTGGTCAAAGTACAATCATTTTTACCAAAATCCTAAGTCGAGCGGGAAGGAAGCAGTATAATATTTGGGAAAATAGTAAAATAGAATATCTACCTTTAAGATTTCTGCAAGAACTTCGGCCGCAGACATATAAAGTAAATTAGATGCACATGCATCAAAGAGCATAAAGTAAGACTCAGGTCCATTATCATCATTTGCGTCTATGACAAGAATCTTAATTTTGAACCAAGAAGAAAGGTAGTTATCAATCAAATCAGTAACGGCTATGAAAACACTTTAAATTTATAAATGAATTAAGTGTCATAAAAAAATTGTAACGACCAATACCTAGGAATGATGTTGTCGTAGGGGGTACTACATCGTGGACATTTAGGTGAGCCCTTGTCAATTCCTTTATTGCATTTGACATTGCTGCAAGCTTGGTAGTACCAGTTAGCATGTGAGTCAACATCAATTATTTGAGCGAATGAAGTGTAGACGCCAACCTGTAAAGATGAATATATAGTTAAACAATCACAAACATAGTATTAATGAAAAACACATTTTCACATTTTATTATGCACCTCTCTACATTTTAGCAAATCATCTATAGTCTTGACATCTCCAATTTTGAACCACTCGTCACCACCAATCTTGCTATCATCTGTGATAGTAGTGACACTACGACTGTTTGACGAAAATCCATTGCCACGCCTGTTAAATAAATAGTAAAAATCATATTACAATTAAGTAAAAAAAAACAAGTCATAACTGTGTACCAATTTACAAAGTCTCATTAGATTTAACGGTACTTACTTGTTAAGGAATTCTTTTACTTCAGGAACATATGGGTTTATAAGAATTTTTGTAGCGTGCTTCATGGTAGAAACACGACTCTTTCCTATAATATAACAATTTTATTTTTAACATTATGTACAAAAATAATTTTCAATGGAATATAGAGATAGTAATCTATTTAAATACTTATAATTATTACCCTGATATCTCGAACACATCACGAAATGCAAAATTAGTACAATCGGTTCCTCTGAATCTTCACCCTTAATTTGAATAAAAATTTTCAGTTGATCTCCGTACGACTCCCATAAAATAGCACACAGTTCCATTTCCGTGTGTCATACTCCCTCCGTCCCACCCGAATTAGGATTTTTGGGTTGGGCACGGGGATTAAGGAAAAAGTGTTAGTGTAGTAGTTGTTGTGAGTATGAAAAGTAAAGTAGGAGAGAGAAAGTGGGGTATAGAATAATGAGTGGAAAATTGTTGTGAGTGTGAATGTGTGTCCCATTAAATAAAACACTTCCATTTTTGGGTTGTCCTAATTCGAATGGGACCCCCTAAATGGAAATTTGTCCTAATTCGAGTGGGACGGAGGGAGTATATTAGAAGGCGATAATAAATATAATTAGATAGTTTGTATGTGAATTCACTAATGAAGTAAATCATCTTTTATAACGTACCCATTATCTATCAGTTTAACATCCAGTTTCCTTGCCTTGACTGCAGACACATACTCAAAATCATTTAAAGGTAATGCAACCTCACCGATTACATCTACAATAAAGACACAAAATATAATGTTAGTGAGTATCCTAATTATTTTTCCTTTAAAAAAAGTTGTGTGTGTTACAATACTCACCAATCACATAATCAGCATTAACAGTATTTTGAGGACCAGTCACAAAAAAGACTAAAGGGAGTGAACACAAAACCGTTTTCGGCAATGTGTACTGATTTATCCACTTCAGATATAGTTGTATCTAAACCAAAGATAATTTCCATTCATGATTTAGTATTTTTGGATAATAGTAATGACATTCTGTTCAACTCCAAATTAGAGATTTTCTTCATCTGTCCCTCTTTAAACATATCTTTCAATTTGGATGACATGCCACTTGGAATAGCTGCCTGGATTTTAGATCCCTAATAAATACATATAAAACATTAAAAAAATAAATTGAGAACTAAAATGATTAAATTGCAAAAATTATATTGAATGATACATAAGTATATAAAGAGAGTATTAGTTGACTAACCTCATCATCCATTAGTATCATCTCAACAGTAATTTTTTTTGTATTTATCTTCTCGCTCCCATTGTCGTGATATCCGAATATTTATGCTACTACCTCTGCTCCTCTTATCAATAGCCTTAACAACAATTATCTTACTTGTTGCCATTACCTGTTATGTAACAGAATGATACACATAGGATATAAACGAAATCAAAGTACATCAAATGATTAATCCTCTATTGACCTCAGATAGATTACAGTGTATATACAAATTCCAAAAAAAAATTCATATATTTTAAGATGAATGGATTATATTGACAGTATGAACAGAGTAAGGAAAAGGAATAAAAGGAGTAAACCAATTAACATTATAATTTTACAGGTTAGTGAATTTAGGAAAATTCACTGTTAATATTTTAATGATTGTATTTCTGAAAGCTTGTATTGTTTGTTGTTGCAGCTATATGTGGGTACATTGGTGAAGATTTCGATAGACAAATGGCATCAGGTTCTTGAGCATAATGGCAAGTCTCTTATAGGCATCTTCAATAAACTCGAGCCTTCTAATCCATGGTAAGTGGTAAGATTCCTCCAGATTATAGCATTTACTTATTATTTTGTATGGAGGGAGTATGGATTATGTCATGCAAAATTTCTTTCAAAAAGATAATTTGTATGTTTATAAATTAATCTGTTGCTTTGGTTGACAATGCCATGCAAAATTTCTTTCAAAAAGATAATTTGTATGTTTATAAATATTTAACATGTTTAACATGTTTTAAAAGAATATATACAGTTACACTTCTCCATTATTCTTTTAAAAGAATATATACAATTACACTTCTCCATTATTCTTTTAATTTAGTAGTTATAGAATTATTTTTCTCTCTTGTTTCTTATATACTCCCTCCGTCCCGGCACAAGTGACACCAACTTTTGAGACACGGAGATTAAGAAAAATGTAGATATGTATGGTAGAAAATGAAGAGAGAGTGAACGAGTGGGGTAAATAGTAGTGTTGATTGAATAAATTGAGTGGTGAAAAATGAAGAGAGAGAATGAGTGGGATTAAATGGTGGGGTTGGTTGAATACAAATATATTAAAATATTTCATTTTAGGTAGTGTCACTTGTGGTGGGACAGACCGAAAAGAAAATAAGTGTTACTTGTGCTGGGACGGAGGGAGCACTTGTTTCTTTCCCTCTCAGCTGATAATGTCTCATCGACGGATTTCATACCTAGATTCATATCTTAACAAGGTATGCAGGTTAATATTTCTTTGTGGCCCTTACATAACAACATGTAACAGCTCAATACAAGTACAAGAATACTCAAGCGGATGTCAGTTTGCCTGTTGAAAAATACTACTCTCAAGTTGTTGTTTTTTACATTACATTCTACATTTGGTATAAGCTAGTACCAACCGTACCAACTAAGTTGGTATACCGACTTAGTTGGTTGTAATGGTACATAATTTTATGTACCAAGTTAAACATGGTTGGTACATGGTATAAGCAAAAAATATTACTAGGGGCACAAAAAAGTCACAAATCTTGCTCTCACAAAATCCTAAGTGTAATAATTTTATTGGTGTTTTAAATTAGAGTATGGGGAGTCCATTATCGATGTAGCCAATAAAATATCGCCACCTCATGTTTGTGAGCAATATTTTGTGAGCTTATTTTGTGCCCCTAGCATTGTTCTAAGCAAAATGTAACTGGTATACCTATCAATCCATCTATACTCACAACAATCAACTTTTCCTTAATTCTTAAACTCACTTATTTTTTGACTCTTAAAATGAGACAGAGAGAGTATTTAATATGATGAGTTTATGACTTGGATTTTGTAGTGTTGCCGCATTTTGGTGATTCTGGTAATTTTAGCGGAGGTTTGTGTATCGGACGTGGAATTTGGGGAGGTGTATTTATTTTATTTTGAACAAATTTTTATCGTCATCTTGATTTTTTTCTTTTTGAAATATCTTGAACCTTATTAAGGTTTCATCACTTCCATTCTTCTTCCTGGTGTAAAAAAAAATCTCAATCCTACCCTTCATGAATTTTAACTGACGAACATAACATTTTAACCCTTTTTTTCTTTTTTTCTTTTTTGAAAGTTGGTTTTATTTAAGGAAATTGCCATTGTGTTATAAACCCTATCGAGTCTATTAAAGATCTAGTTTCTTATCTATTACAAACCCCTACGGTGTTGGGTTTTGAAAAATAGATAAACTAATTCCAATTAGGATCTTGGGATACCGATGACAAGAAATGTGCACGGTGAAAATACTGACACAACAAATAAACCAATCACACAACACAAGAATTTACGTGGTATCGGCAGAATGCCACTAGTCCACGGAGCATACCAACTTTCACTATTTCAAAGAGAAGTGTTTTACAAACTGATCAACTAATCGACCTACACACACTGTGTATCTCAACAATCTGAAAATTAAACACTGTGAAGTCCTCACCTGGATACTTCACTTTTAATTTCCTATGACCCTCTCTTATATTTCTCACACTTTAATTGCTCTCTCTTTATCACTCTAAGAGAAGAGAAGTGGAGAATGGGATGATTTGCTCCAAGCCAGATGATCTCCTTTTATAGCCAAATTGAGAGCTTCAATTTCAACATGCATTTATTGTTGGCCACAAAGTCTTCATGCATTGTTGAGAGTAGGAGGGCTGGCAGCAATGTAGCATGAGTGTAGCCTGAGAAGTTGGAATGTAGCTTGAAGAATTGGACTTTATTCCTTTTCTTTCACACTTCTTCAACAATCCCACTTGGAAGAAAAGGTAGTAAATCGTGCTAACTCTTTGTATAGTGTATGTTGGTACGCTCTACTCTGTCTTTAGCTTTGAGAACCGATAGAAACTGAACACAACTACAGTTTCTCTATCGTGACAGTCTTGGTTAACATGTCGGCGGATCTGGATTCTCTGAATCTTCTCTAGTTCAATATCCCGTCTTCTAAGATTGATCTGATGAAGTGATAACGCAATCCAATATGTTTTGTTCTTGAGTGAAACGCTGAGTTCTTTGCCAGATGTATCGCACTCTGACTATCACTGTACAAAACATTCTCCGTCTGTTTGAAACCTAGTTTTGCCAACAAACCCTGTAACCAGATCATCTCTTTGCTTGCCTCAGTAACTGCCATGTACTCTGCCTCTGTTGTGGATAGAGCTACATTCTTCTGTAGCTGTGAAATCCAACTGACTGCAGTCCCACCTACTGTAAAGATATAACCAGTAGTGCTCCTTCGGTGATCTACTTCGGCTGCGAAATCTGAATCTACAAATCCTTGAAGTTTTACCTCACCTCTGCTAAAAAACAAGCATTTTTCTGTGGTACCTCGTAGATATCGTAATATCCACTTTACTGCTTGCCAATGCTCCTTGCCAGGATTTTTCATAAACCTGCTGACAGCTCCCACTGCATAGGCAATATCCGGTCTTGTACAAACCATAGCATACATTAGACTTCCGATGGCTGAGGCATAAGGAACCTTAGCCATGAATTATTCTTCTTCATTGTTCTTGGGAGACTGGTCTTGGGATAGTTGAAAGTGGTTAGCTAAAGGTGTGCTAAGGGTTTAGCATTACTTATGTTGAAATCTCTTAGAACACGATCAACATACTCAGCTTAAGACGACAACAGCAAGATTCCTTTTTGCTTGTCTCTATTAATCCTCATCCCAAGAATGTGCTTCGCTTGACCCAGATCTTTCATATTGAACTCTGTCGACAACTGTTTCTTCAGCCTTTGAATTTCGTCCATATCTGGGCCCGCTACTAACATGTCATCAACATAAGTAACAAAATGATATAGCTGGACTGAAACCTTCTGAAGTAGCAGCAATGATCAGCGTTGCACCTGTAGTACCCATTTGTTTGCATGAACCCATCAAACTTCTTGTACCACTGTCTCGGAGCTTGTTTAAGACCATACAAGCTCTTTTTAACTTGCAGACGAGTTTCTCTTTTCCTTTGACTGAGAAACTTCAGGCTGCTGCATGTATATTTCCTCATTGAGATCACCATGGAGAAATGCAGTTTTCACGTCTAACGCTCAAGGTATAAATCTTTTGCCGTAACAATGCTCAATACTGAGCGAATAGTTGTGAGTTTAATAACTGGCGAGAAGATGTCAGTGTAGTCAATTCTTTCTTCTGCTGAAAGCCTTTGACAACTAATCTTGCCTTATACCTCTTGGATCCGTCGTGCTCCTCTTTGACTCGATACACCCCCTGTTGTGTAGATCCCTCTTTCCTACTGGAAGCTCAGCTAGTTCCCATGTTTGTTAAAGATGAGAGATTTCATCTCATCTTCCATTGCAAGCTCCCACTTGCGGTTTCTTGTACCTGACATGCTTCATCATAGCTTTCAGGCTCACCTCCATCAGTTAGTAACAAGAAATCCAAGTATCTCCTGTTTGGTACTATAGGTCGGGTACTCCGCCTTGGTAAAGGAGTACGTATTGGAAACTGTGGAGACTGCAGTACCTCCATGTCTTCAGAGATGCCCTCCCTGTGTCGTTTCTTCTGCCTGAGAGCGATCATCACTTTCTTCAGGCTCGTTGTTCCATGTGATGTCTGCTACAGGCTGTACTTGATTTCTTGATTCTGTTGTGTCTCTGTCTTTATAAATAACTTTCTCGTTGAATATGAATCTCTGCTTCTGATAACTTTCTTGGCTTTGTCGTCCCACAGTTTGTAGCCGAATTCATCGCCGCCATATCCGATAAAGAAACACTTTTGAGATTTTGGATCGAGCTTGCTTCTGGCTGATCACTGATATGTACATATGCAACACAACCGAACACTTTCAGATAAGAAAGTTTACCTCTTTGCCACTCCAAACCTCTTCTGGTATATTTGTGCTGCAAAGGAACTAATGGTCCACGGTTGATTAAGTAGGCAGCTGTGTTGATCGCCTCTGCCCAGAATGCTTTGGTTGACCTGCGTGCAGACGCATGCTTCTGGCTCTTTCTGTTAATGTGCGATTCATTCGTTCTGCAATACCATTCTGCTGCGGTGTCCCTGGTACTGTCCGCTCTAACCTGATTTCGTTTTTGTAGCAGAATTGTTTGAATTCACCGTCTTCATATTCTCCACCGTTATCAGACCTCAGCTTCTTTATTTTCAGACTTGTTTCATTCTCCACCATGGCTTTCCATTTCTTGAACACATCGAACACCTCAGATCTGTGTCTTAATAAGTACACACACACCTTCCTAAAGTATAAACTTTCCACCGATGGATGAAACTGATGCTGGTCCCCATACATCTGTATGTACCAACTCGAGCCTTTCTTTCTTTGGAGTTCTTCCACCTGAACTGAAGACTGACTCTCTGCTTTCCGTAGATGCAACTCTCGCAAAAGTCAATATCGCTTGACTTGAGCTCTGCAAGCTTCCTTGTTTGTGCATCACCTTTAAACCCTTCTCATCATATGACCAAGCCTTTGGTGCCATAAGTTAGGATCTTCTTTATTGACAGCGACTGCAATGGATCCACTTGCGTCGGTCGCTATGTAGAGAGTGCCTACCATGCTTCCACGTGCAACTGTAAATGCACCTTAGAAATCTTCCACGCATCAGAGTTGAAGGATGTGACAAAACCTTCACTTGCTAACTGGCCCACGGAGATCAAATTTTCTTCAAGCTTGGAATGTGACGGACATCGTTTAGTTTTAATACAGACCCGTCAAGCTTGATTTTGACTTCACCTATGCCGACTACGCCACATGGTTGGCCGTCACCCAGATATACCTTCCCTTGGCTTCCTGGTGTATAGGCCGTGAAGAACTCTTTCCTCGAGGTAGCATGAATCGACGCACCTGAATCTAGCACCCATAACTCTGGCGTGCTTTCTAAGGAGCATATCAGCGCATCCTCGTGTGTTCTTCTGTGATAACATTTGCTTCAGTCTTCACTGGAGCCTTCTTGTGCCCTACATTGATTCTTGTAGTGCACGGTCATCCCACAGTTCCAGCACTCAATAACCTTTTTACTATTTTGGTTTTGAGTGTGGGACACATTCTTTGGGTTCCTTGACCGTGATCTTCCAGTCCTTGATTTGTCTCTACCGCGACCATGTCCCCTGTTGAATTTATGCCTCTTGCTTCAACATATAGGCCGTGCTTGAGCTGGACGTTTCGCCGGAATCTTTTCGACGAATTTCTTCATTCAGAATCGTGTCACTGATATCTGCATATCTAAGCTTTTCTTTTCCTTAGAATTACTCACTGATGTTCTCAT